>WNWK01050736.1:0-12729 GCA_009830355.1 Cherax destructor | reverse complement strand
GGGAAAAAAATGTAGGGTATAGTTATCCCAAACGCTCTTATATGGGTGTGAAGCATGGGTGATGAATTTTTGCAACGGGGGAGAAGGCGGGAGGCAGTGGAGATGTCATGTCTGAGGTAAATTGGGGTGTGAATATTGCAGAGAATTAGTTTGAAATTAGGAGGGGGTGGGGGACCCCAAACGTTGTCCAGAGAGCTGAGGGGTTGTTGAGGTGGTTTGGACATGTAGAAAAAGGGGCGAGACAGAGTACCGGGTGTATAAATCTGTAGTGGAGGAAGGCGGGGGGGGGGTCCCCTGGGAAAAGGGGGAGGGGGGAAAGGGGAAGTTTTGTGTGGGGGGGTTTGGGACTTCCAGCAAGATGTGGGGCGTATTTTAGGAGTGAATGGAGGCATATGGTTTTAATATTGACTGTGTTGGAGTGTGAGAAAGAAACATTTATGAAGGGATTCAGGGGAAACCGGCCCCATTGAGTTCTGGGAGGGGAAAGTCAGTGCCGGCACTCTGAAGGGGGGGGTTTTAATGTTGCAGTTTATAACTGTAGTGTAAAGCACCCTTCTGGCAAGACAGTGATGGAGTGAATGATGAAAAATTTTTTTTTGGGGCCCCCCCTGTTGGGGAATCGGCGATGTTTTAAAAAAAAAAAAAAAACTTTTGGGGGCAGTAGCAGTACTAACGTATATATATTTTTCCCGTTTAAGGGTTTAAAAGTGCAGGCATTGTACTTCCCATTTCCGGACTCAAGCCCAACTAAATCAATTAATGGTTTCCTGAACCCTTCACAAAAATGTTACCCTGCTCACATTCCAACAGCTGCCAGGCCCCAAAAACCATTCGTCTCCATTCACCCCTATCTAACACGCTCAAAATGCTTGCGGGAAGTCTAACCCCCTCCCCACAAAACCTCCTTTCCCCCCTCCCCCCAACCCCCGGGGGCACCCCTCCCCCGCCTTCCTTGCCCTACAGTTTTACACTCCCCAAAGTTTCCTTTGATCCATTCTCTCAAAAACCCAAACCCCCTCAAACCCTCTTCACCCCTCTGACAAATATTTTTAGTAACCCCCATACCCCCTAATTTCCCCCAAAATTTTCTGCATTTTAAACCCCACTTTCCCCAGGACATCTCCACTGCCTCCCCCCCCCTGCTGCACATTTTTCCCTATCTTCACACCCATAAAAATTTGGCCACTATGCCGTCATTCCCCTCTTTCCTCCATGGATAACGTTTTTGTCTCCACAGATCCCAACGAACCACTCACCTTTTTTTCCCTTTATCAATTTATGGGTTTAAACCCCATCCTTCATAACCAGCAACCCCCAGGGAGGTACTACCGTCCTGCCAAAATGGTTAAACAAAAACTTTATTTGTTTTACATGATGGTAGGATTACTGGTGTCTTTTTTTGTCTCATAAACATGCAAGATTTCAGGTACGTCTTGCTACTTCTACTTACACTTAGGTCACGCTACACGTTTATGTATACAAACTCATCTGAGTTTTCTTTGATTTTATCTTAATAGAATAGTTCTTGTTCTTATTGCTTTTCCTTTCATATCCATGGGGAAGTGGAATAAGAATCTTTCCTCCGTAAGCCATGCGTGTTGTAAAAGTCAACTAAAATGCTGAGAACAATGGGCTAGTAACCCCTTTTCCTGTATAGATTTACTAAAAAGAAAAAGTACTATACATATAATGAATAAAACAAAATGTGCTGTGTTTTACACTTGAAGGTATTCCAATGTTTTTTGTCTGGGTTTTTCCATTGTTCTCATCCTTGCTTAAATTCATTACTTTTAAGATGTATTCAATGTATTTATTCAGTCCATCCTCCTGAGTTTTTAAAAGATTAGTCAGTGAAGATAACGTTGGTTTTGCTACGTTCGCTGTTATCAAGTGTCTTCTCCGTGTGTGTCCAGCTGTTGTTACAGTAAAATAACTTGCTGTATGTCTCGGTTTGCTATTATAAAATTGGTTAATTTTGGTTTATCTAACTAAACTTTACTTATGGCATTCCAACCTCTCCTAACCCAATCAAATTTAAGCTACACAGAGCAGTCTTTTAAGATGTGGAACATTTGACAACCATTGGCTTGCTGAATGAGACAGTATTTATTTTTTCTCATTTTCTTAATAATTTATAAATGTACATTATTGTTAGGTTGCTTAATCATTTCTATAGCTTGGTATATTTTTGTCATTGACTTAATTTTTTGAAAACATCAATCTTCACTCCTGCTTCATACATAAATACAGTATTGTATTGTACTGGTATTTTTATTCTTCTCTTTTTTTATTTGATGTAATTCCTTCTCTCTGTTTATATTCAGTGTAGAGGAATTTAATAATATAAGGTTTGTGTGACAGGGAAGTGCCCGTCATCTAACTGAATGTGTTGATCTACTACTGCAACTGGGCGAGCCTGCCGAGGGTCTTTGTGATGACTTCTTGGCCCACGCACGCACCAAGCTGGAGGACGACCTCACCAACCTCACCAAGCTGGCAGAAGCTGCTGTTGCATCAGGGGAGGATGAAACACCTCATCAAGAAGCTGAAGAGGAAACTGCTGCAGGAGAACATGTCAGAGAAGTGTCTTCACAGGAGGAGATGGGAGACGTGACCAAATGTGCTGCAGCAACTATGGTGAGTAATATTAGTGTCAGCAGTTTGTGCTGAATTGTGAATTATATTGATTACCTGTAATGGTATACCCTGCATGGGGGGGGATATCTTGATGCTGGTTAAGGGCTTTTGATCCAAGGAGTGGGATCAAACCTGATTGCCTCTCATTGCCCAGGTATTGTATGGCTTAAGGGTATATTGCTTCCCCATTAATATGATGATAATTGCTGTATAATGGTGCAATAATAAAATTTTAGGAAATTCATATACATACAGGGTATGAAATGGTGAAGATTACTATATAATATTTATCGATGAAGCTCTCAAGACTATGATGTACTGGTTGATATATGAATATTAATGTCACTAGATGTTTCTAAACAAAGGCAGGACTCCTTCACCAATTAAAAAAATATATTCTGAAGAGTTTGAATGCCCTTTTTATATGCATTTATGATTTATTAAACTTGTTGCAGGCAGCTGAAGCTTCCTTATGCTGCCTGCTGACAGGCAGCTGAAGCTTCCTTATGCTGCCTGCTGACAGGCAGCATAAGGCAGAGTTCAGTACTGTACATGTATGTCAAAAGTGAATTTTAGAAATGGTGAGATAAAGGAATCATTTGATAATAGAGCATATTATTATTTTGTACCAGGACATCCTGGAGTTTGTGGACGAGTGTCATGAGAGCTTTGTAGGGAACCTCTGGTTGGTCATCTCCTCATATAAGGAAATGTTTCTCAGAAGCCCAGGGGGAGGAGGAGGAAGGTGAGTACCCTTTATGGCTGAGTGTGGCTCGACGCAGTCTGCTTCACTGTATACAACACAGTTCCATGAAAAGTTACTTATATCACTTATTTTTATTCAGTCAAGTATTTAGTAAGAGGAAATACAGTAAATAATTTTACCTTGTTGACCTGTACCTCTACGT
This sequence comes from Cherax destructor, assembly GCA_009830355.1. NCBI lineage: Eukaryota > Metazoa > Arthropoda > Malacostraca > Decapoda > Parastacidae > Cherax > Cherax destructor. The sequence goes on along the minus strand of WNWK01050736.1, from coordinate 9,184 downwards.
AATACTACTGTACTCTACATGGATGCTCATATTGTTAAATATTTAGTGTATGATATTAGGTAGCTGTTTGTAATGTTTATATTATTCTTGCTTCTGATTCAGTGGAGCTTCCAGTGTTGCACTGGATAAGCTTCGGGTGTTTGTGGCGGGGTTGGTGGAGCAGTACGTTGCTGTGGTGGGAGTGCGTGTGGCTGCTGAGCCTGACACTGCACATTATGCTCCCCTCACCACTGCTCTTGATAAGTTTCACAGACGTCTACATGCTATTACACAACTCCTGCCAAACACAAACTTCGGAGAGTGAGTACTTTGAACTTACTTTCATGATTAATTTATCTGTTATGGAAGTTGTACTTGCTTTCTGAGTAAGTGATGGAGTGTTTGAGCTGACTTCTTTGTATGTGCAGTGTAATTTTTGCTACCATTGCTCTACTTACCAGGCAGTTCATTTTGTTGAGAATATTTATGGTTAGATTTAGGTAGTAGGTTGGTAGCCAGCAACTACCCAGGGAGGTACTACCGTCCTACCAAGTGAGTGTGAAATAGAAATCTTTGTTTTACAGGATGGTAAGATTGCTGGTGTCTTTTTTCTGTCTCATAAACACATAAGATAACAGGTATACAGTGGTCCCTCGGTTTTCGTTCATCTCCAAACTCGAACATTTATGTAAGTGTATTTTCGTAAGTGCTTTTGTAAGTGTATTTTTGGGGGTCTGAAATGACTAATCTAATTTACATTTGTCCTTATGAGAATATAATTTGTATGGTAACGGCACTCAAACAGCATTCTGGAAAGAATTTTCAACGAAAACCGAGGGTCCACTGTATCTTGCTACTTCTGCTTACACTTAGGTCATACTACAAATGCATGTACAGTGGACCCCCGAGTATCGGCTGTAATCCATTTCAGGAGCTAGGCCTCAACTCGAACTGGCCGAAAGTTGAAATAACACAGTGGTACCCCGGTTTATGATATTTTTTCGTTCCAGAATGCTGTTCAAGTGCCATTACCAAACGAATTTATCCCCATAAGGAATAATGTAAAATAGACTAGTCCTTTTAGACCCCCAAAAATACACTTACAAAAGCATTTAAAAAAATAAACTTACATAAAAGGGCGAGTTTGGAGACCATCGTAAACCGGGGTACCACTGTATTTCCCATAAGAAATAATGTAAATTCAATTACATGTAATCTGTTTCCACCCAAAAATATTCACCAAAAATTCATTTTTTTTTTTTTTTAAAGAAGAATAAATACTATAGTTTTACATACAGAAAACAATGAGAAATAAATATAAAGCACTAATTTTAATGGATAAATTAATTAGTTTTACTTTTATTGTTCCTTGACGCTGGTGAGGGGCTCTTGATCTAGGGAATTGGATCTGTGCTCTGTTTCCCTGAATTGAGCCTGAATGCCTTCCATCCCTCCCCATGCGCTGTATAATCCTATGGGTTTAGCGCTCCCCGTGATTATAATAATAATAATTTACTTTTATTGAAGACTCTTATTGGCCTATGAGAGAGGCAGGAGAGTTTGTTTGGAGGCAGGAAAAGATAGCCCTTCAATACGACACTAATATAAACTCTACGGCTTATTTATCTATCACAATTCATCTAATATGACATAATAAACAATATTAATAACATAGAAACATGACATATACTCTAGAATGAATAAAATATATCATCATGTATGAGGGAACTGGCGGTAGTGTTATTGTTGTTGGGTTTATAAGGGCCACTGACCATAAGCCGTACGTATACTGCTGGTGGTGGAGGCAGCAGGCCACCACCACTAATTCACACTGAAACAATGTACGTAATTTATAAATAAGAAATATTTACACTTTAATTTATAAATAAGAAATATTTACACTTTAATTTATAAATAAGAAATAATTACACTTTATAAATAAGAAATATTTACACTTGCCTTGCAAGAGATGGTGACAGAGGGCGGCGTTGGTCTCAGTTCCCCTATACAGTGGTCCCTCGGTTTTCGTGCATCTCCAAACTCGAACATTTATGTAAGTGTATTTTTATAAGTGCTGTTGCAAGTGTATTTTTGGGGGTCTGAAATAGACTAACCTACGTGACATTATTTCTTAAGGAAGTAAATTCGTTCGGTAATGGCACTTGAGCAGCATTCTGGAACGAATTTTCGGCGAAAACCGAGGGACCACTGTATTACTACCTCAAACAACAATGGAGTTAAGTTTCGTGTTGTCATTTTTCTATCACTTAATCGCTTAACTTACTTGCTACACTGTTAATGCTACACTTTATCGCTGGCTGGTGCTATAGCCCTTATCGACTCATGCTGCTTTAGTATCGTACATATCGTAGAATCAGTGAATCATTGAAGAAGACACATTCTCCCCTCTCTCTTCCTCCTCCACTTTGGTACTTTGCTACAATTTCTTTCTTCAATTCTATCGTGTTTGTCACTTTCTTTACCAAAGGGCTGCTACTATGAAGTTTCTTTGGGCCCATGGTGGCTTATTTCACAGTCACAATCAATAAACAAGCACTAAACGCAATGAATTTATTGTGATAAAGCTAGACTGGCTCAAAACGCCTGCGTGGGGACGCGCTCAAGCGCAATCAGGCGGACAGGTCTGGTACCCGGGCCGAAATACGCGGAACGGCCAATAGTTGGGCCAAAATTAGGCCGATAAAAGCGACCGAAACACGAGTCGGCCGATACTCAGGGTAGCCAATACTCGGGGGTCCACTGTACATGCATATATAGATTTACACACCCATCTGGGTTGAAAGTGAACATAGGAAAGAGTGAGGTGATGAGGGTATCAAATGATTTAGATAAAGAAAAATTGGATATCACATTGGAGGGAGGAAGTATGGAAGAAGTGAATGTTTTCAGATATTTGGGAGTTGACTTTTCAGTGGATGGGTTTATGAAGGATGAGGTTAACCATAGAACTGATGAAGGAAAAAAAAGGTGAGTGGTGCATTGAGGTATCTGTGGAGACAAAGAACGTTATCCATGGAGACAAAGAAAGGAATGTACGAGAGTATAGTGGTACCAACACTCTTATACAGTGGACCCCCGGTTAACGGCCATAATTCGTTCCAGAATGCTGTTCAAGTTCCATTACCAAACGAATTTATTCCCATAAGGAATAATGTAAATTAGATTAGTCTTTTTTGACCCCCAAATATAAACTTACAAAAGCACTTACAAAAATACACTTACATAATTGTTCGAGTTTGGAGCAGTACGTTAACCGGGGGTCCACTGTATAATAATAATATAATAATATCTTTTATTTACTACAAGTACATGTACAAGGTATACAGGCCTAGCTGATATCAATGACATGCTACTACAGTGGACCCCCGAGTATTGGCTACTCTGAGTATCGGCCGACTCGTGTTTCGGTCGCTTTTTTCGGCCCAATTTTGGCCAGACTATTGGCCATTTCCCCGTGTTTCAGCAGGCGTTCCAGACCTGTCCTCCTGCCTGTGCTTGCGTGCCTCCCTGCACAGGCGTCGTGAGCCAGTCTAGCTTTCTTTACCATTGAGTGAACATTACATTTCACAATAAATTCATTGTGTTTAGTGCTTGTTTATTGATTGTGACTGTGAAATAAGCCACCATGGGCCCAAAGAAAACTTCATAGTAGCAGCTCTTTGGTAAAGAAAGTGACAAACACGATAGAATTGAAGAAAGAAATTGTAGCAAAGTATGTACCAAAGTGGAGGAGGAAGAGAGAGGGGAGAATGTGCCTTCTTCAGTGATTCTACGATATGTACGATACTAAAGCAGCATGAGTCGATAAAGGCTAAAGCACCAGCCAGCGATAAAGTGTAGCATTAACAGTGTAGCAAGTAAGTTAAGCGATTTAGTGATAGAAAAATGACGACATGAAACTTAACTCCATTGTTGTTTAAGGTATATAGGGGCACTGAGACCAACGCCGCCCTCTGCCACCATCTCTTCCAAGGCAAGTGTAGATTATTTCTTATTTATAAAGTGTAAATATTTCTTATTAATAAATTAAAGTGTAAATATTACTTATTTATAAATTAAAGTGTAAATATTTCTTATTTATAAATTACGTACATTGTTTCAGTGTGAATAGTGGTGGTGGCTTCTGGTGCCAGGCCCAACACCACCACTATATGTACGGCTTATGGTCAGTGGCCCTTATAAACCCAACAAAAATAACACACTACAACCAGTCCCCACATTAGTAATGACATATTTTATTCATTCTAGAGTATATATCATGTTTCTATGTTATTAATATTGTTTATAATGTCATATTAGATGAATTGTGCTAGATAAATAAGCCATAGAGTTGATATTGGTGTCATGTTGAAGGACTATCTTGTCCTGCCTCCAAACAAACTCTCCTGCCTCTCTCATATACCAACAAGAGTCTTCAATAATGGTAAAACTAATTTAAATGTTCATTTATCCATTAAAATTAGTGCTTTATATTATTTCTCATTGTTTTCTGTATGTAAAACTATAGTATTTATTCTAAAAAAAAATGAATTTTTTGTGAATATTTTTGGGTGGAAACGGATTAATTGTATTTACAGTGGATCCTCGGTTAGCGGCCGTAATCCGTTCCATGAGCTAGGCCTTTAATCGAAATGGCCTTTAACTGAAATAATATTCCCCATAAGAATTAATGTAAATACAATTACAGTGGACCCCCGAGTAACGAACACCCCAGAAATCGTACTATTATGTAAGTAAGTAAGTAAGTATGTTTATTCAGGTATACACAAATACATTTAGTACATAGATTATCATACATAGCAGCATATGTGTAGAGAACCTAGGATAACCCAAAAAAGTCAGACAGAGTGACTTATTTCCATTGGGGTCCTTTTTATACCTTAATATTATACATTGTAGGATATATATGTTATTATACGTATTATAAAGGATATATGTATACTAGGAATAAGGTAAAAAGAGTTATTTACATTCTTTTATTGCTGTACAATAAAAGGTGTTTGAAGCCTGGCCACTGACTGTGGGTACTACAAAGTTGTGCTCTCTCCCCCTAGTACTATGACTGCTTTGGTTCCCAGCCTTGACAAAATTGGCAGCAAGATATTCTGGACACTGTTTGTGAGCAATTTTATAAACTTGATTTAATTTAAGTTGTTTTACTCTGTCTTCAATATTCAGCATATCCAATTGTTGTAATTCATCCTGGCCTACATGCTCTCTTGGACCCAGGTCCAGGATGAATCTTAGCATTTTGTTCTGGGTGATTTGCAGTTTATCTTTGTTTTTTTGTCAAGGCAGAGTACCATGAAGAGCAAGCGTAGTCAATATGACATTGTATAAGGGCTAGACATAGGGTCCTGCGAGCCTCAGTAGGTAGACACTGTGCTTGTCTGTAGAGGAACTTCAGTCTGGCATTCGCTTTCTTTACTACACTGTTCCCTATCAATTCTCCTGACATGCATGGGTCAAAGAGGATTCCCAGATATTTTACTGAGGAAACTGAAGTGATGGATTCCCCATTACACCGGACATTAAAATTATTTACCCTTCTCAGTTTATATTTCGTGCCAAAGAGTATGGCTTCTGTTTTCCCTAGATGTAACGATAGTTTGTTAAGTATAATATTGTAAGTGCTTCTGTAAGTGTATTTTTGGGGGTCTGAAATGGATTAACCTACTTGACATTATTTCTTAAGGGAGTAAATTCTTTTCGGTAATGGCACTTGAGCAGGGTTCTGGAATGAATTTTGTTCGTTACTCGGGGGTCCACTGTAATCCGTTCTAGACAAAAATATTCACAATTTTTTTTTTTTTTTAACAATTAAATCAGTATTACATACCTTTATTGAAGACTAATGCTGGCTTCTGGAAGATAGGGAGGAGGAAATAGGGAGAAGGTAGTGTTTGGAAGGGAAATCCCCCTCCAAAAGGACTTCACGTAACAAGTCCCTCTCTGGGGTTACTTCCCTTCTTTGTCTTTTAATCCCACTAGGACCAGCTTGAGAGTCACTGGACCTCTTTCTAGAAAAAAAACTGTCCAGAGTGCTCTGTTTCTGGCGCCTCTTTAACATTTCCCTGAAGTGGGACAAGGTTTTGTCACTAAACATGTTGCAGATATGGCTTGTTTCAGCTTGGTCAGGATGGTGTTTTTCAACAAATGTCTGCACCTTAGTCCACATAGAACAAATTTCCTTAATCTCTGTAGAAGGCACCTCCTTCTCTTCCTTTTCCTCCTCCTCCTTTTCTCAAGCAATTGCCTCAACTTTTGTCTGATGAAGTTCCAGTTCCAGCTGTTGCAGCTCTTCAGTCGTTAGCTCTACACTGTGGTCCTGCACCAACTCTTCCACATCCTCACCACTCACCTCCAACCCCAGGCTGTTCCCCAATGTCACAATATCTTCCACAACAGGCACAGGGTCGTCAGCCGCAAATCCTTCAAAATCCCTGTTTTCAACACAATCCGGCCACAGTGGTCTCCAAGCAGAGTTCAAAGTCCTGGTAGTCACTCCCTACCAAGCCTTACCTATAAGGCCTATGCAGTTGTAGACATTGAAGTGATTCTTCCAGAACTCTCTAAGGGTCAATTCAGTGTCCGTGGTCATTTCAAAGCACTTCTGAAACACTGCTTTGGTGTACAGTTTCTTGAAGTTAGAAATGACATGCTGGTCCATGGGCTGGAGAAGAGGAGTGGTGTTAGGAGGCAAGAACTTCACTTTTATAAATTTGAAGTCCCTAGACATTTGGTCTTCCAAGTCTGGAGGATGTGCAGGAGCATTGTCCAGTAACAGGAGGCACTTGAGTCCCAAATTGTTATCCTGAAGGTATTTTTTCACACTTTGGCCAAACACATCATCAACCCAATCTTTGAAAATTGGCCTTGTGACCCATGCATTTTGATTTGATTTCCACATCACACACAATCTTTTCTTGTGGACATTGTGTTTCTTGAACACTGGGAGTTTCAGAGTGATACACAAGTAAAGGCTTCACTTTGAAATCTTCACTTGCATTGCCACACAACATGAGAGTTAGCCTGTCTTTCATAGGCTTGTGTCCTGGCAGTGTCTTTTCCTCCTGCGTGATGTAGGTCCTGTTGGGCATTTTCTTCCAAAACAGGCCTGTTTTGTCACAGTTAAACACTTGTTGGGGTTTCAGATTTTCACTCTTTATGTAGTCCTGAAATTCCTGCACAAACTTTTCAGCAGAATGTTTGTCTGAACTTGCAGCCTCACCATGCCTTACAACACTGTGTATGCCACTGTGCTTCTTAAATCTCTCAAACCAGCCTTTGCTGGCCCTAAATTCACTACCAGCAGCACTTGTTCCAGGAGTTTTCTTCACAAGATCTTCATGTAAATGCCTTGCCTTCTCACAAATAACAGACTCCACTACACTGTCTCTCACTATTTATTTTTCTTTAATCCACAATAACAATAACTTTTTCATTTGTTCCATTATTGGTGACCTTTGTTTTCGTAAGCATATTTACTCCTTTGGCAACATCAGCATCCTTGATTTGTTCTTTCTTTGATAGGATGGTTGTAATTGTTGATTTGTTTTTCCCAAACATCCTGGCAAGTTCCAGCACCCGCATACCACTCTTATATATCTCAATCACCTCTCTCTTAAATTCCATGGTGTTTCTCACTCTCTTTGCCACAGGAACTTTACTAGGAACTTTTTTGGGAGCCTTGGTTACTTATTTCGCAGTTGCACTGACAAAAAACAATGGAAAACAAGCGAAATGTTGGGATGAATGAGCAGAAGCTTCCTTACGCACCGAGAGACACAGGCAAACTGAAGCGCAAGCGGCCCCAGCTGGCAGACCGATGCATCCCATACGGCCGCTAACCGGGAGCCGTAAAACCGGCCCCTAACCGAGTTGGCCGCTAACAGGAATGGCCGCTAACCGAGGGTTCACTGTACATTATTTCTTATGGGAAATATTAGTTCGACTTTCGGCCAGTTCGAGTTGAGGCCTAGCTCCTGGAATGGATTACGGACGATACTCGGGGGTCCACTGTACAGTGGTCCCTTGGTTTTCGCCGAAAATTCGTTCCAGAATGCTGCTCAAGTGCCATTACCGAACGAATTTACTTCCTTAAGAAATAATGTCACATAGGTTAGTCTATTTCAGACCCCCAAAAATACACTTGCAACAGCACTTACGAAAATACACTTACATAAATGTTCGAGTTTGGAGATGCACGAAAACCAAGGTACAACTGTATATAGAAAGCCCCTTGTTATGCTGAGCATTTCGGGCAAATTAGGTCAGTGTTCCAGGATGCAACCTACACCAGTCGACTAACACCCAGGTACCCATTTTATTGATGGGTGAACATAGACAACAGGTATAAAGAAACACGCCCAATGTTTCTACCCTGGCTGGGAATCGAACCCAGACACTCGCTGTGTGATGCAAGAGCTTTATCCACCAGCAAGGAGGCAGCAAGGAGGTAGCTGGAGGCAGTGGAGATGTCATGTCTTAGGGCAATGTGTGGTGTAAATATTATGCAGAGAATTCCTAGTGGGGAAATTAGTAGGAGGTGTGGAGGTACTAAAAGTATTAGTCAGAGGGCTGAAGAGGGCTGTTGAGGTGGTTTGGTCATTTAGAGAGAATGGAACAAAGTAAAATGACTTGGAGAGCGTATAAGTCTGTTGGGGAAGGAAGGCGGGGTAGAGGTTATCTCTGAAAAGGTTGGAGGAAATGGGGTAGAGGAGGTTTTGTGGGCAAGGGGCTTGGACTTCCAGCAAGTGTGCGTGAGCATGTTAGATAGGAGTGAATGGAGACTAATGGTTTTTGGGACCTGATGAGGTGTTGGAGTGTGAGCAGGTTAATACAGTGGTACCCCGACTTACGATATTAATCCGTCAGAGAGGGCATATTTTAAGGCGAAACAATCGTTAAACGAATCAATTTTCCCCATAAGAAATAATGGAAATAAATTTAATCCGTCCAAGACTTCCAAAAGTAGTTAAATAAAATATTTTTTAGAACTTTTGGACATTAAATAATAAATAATTGAATAAAGAATACATAAATACACATGCAAATATTGTACAATAACATGTCACTTACATTTATTGAAGAGTTGTTGATGTGTGGAGGACGGGAGGAGGGAAGAAGGTGGAGTAGTATGCTAGTGTTTGGAAGGGGAATCCCTTCCATTAACACTGCAGGT
>WNWK01050735.1:0-12729 GCA_009830355.1 Cherax destructor | reverse complement strand
ACTCTCTCACTTGGTTAAAATTTTTCCCCTTCACTAACCCCCCCAAAATCTTTCTCTCCTTTTCACTTCTCTTCCCCGGGTGCAAAAAACCTTATTATCCCCAATTTTTCCCACCCGCCCTTTTTTAAACCCCACATAATCCTTGAATTTCCCCAAATTTATTTTCCCCTTTTCCCCCCCAAACTGTTTAAACCCAACTAAATATTTTTCCCAAAAACTTTTAAAACCAGGGGGCTGAGGGGTTTTGAGGTGATTTGGACAGGGGGAGGATGGAACAAAATAGAATCCCGGGGGTGTATAAATCTGTACTGGGGGGAAATCGGGGGGTTCCCCTAGGAAAGGTTGGAGGGAGGGAAAAAAGGAGGTTTTGTGTGTGAGGGCTTGGATTTCAAAAGAAAGAATACGTAAAGCAGGGTTAGATCAAACAAATGGAGACAAAGGGGTTTTTAGGACATGACGTCCCTGTTGGAGTGTGGGGGGGAAATTTTAAAAAAGGGGGATTCGGGGGAAACTGGCGGGCCCGGATTTGGGGGCCTGGAGATGGAAAGTACACTCTGAAGGAGGGGGGGTTAATTTTTTCCCTTTTTTTGACTGTAGTGTAAAAAGCATCTCCGGGAAGACAGTGATAGAGTGAATAAAGGTGGTTTTTTTTTTTGGGCCCCCTGCCTTGGGGGAAAACGGGGATGTGTTAATTTAAAAAAAAATAAAAAATAATTTAATAAACAAACAAAATGATATATATTTTGCAAAAATCATTCTGACCCTAATGAAAAAAATATATTTCATTGTGTTTGTTTATTATTAAATTATTGTAAACTTATCTAAAATATATTTAGTTGGATTTGGTTAAATTAAATTGCGCTTGTTATACAGTCCCCAGCCCTTTATCCGAAACCCTTGGGGTCAGCAGGTTCGAATATCAGAATTTTTCGAATTTCAGAATGAAGGTGGGGTCTAGGGCAGCACCTCATACTCAAACATTAACTCTGCAGCAAAAACATATGAATACTCACACTAAGTGGGATAAATAAAGACTATAAATACTACTAGGTTTATTTATAGAGTAATATACAGTGGACCCTCGCTTATTGGCTGTAATCCGTTCCAGAAGCTCCGCCTAAAAGCGATATAATATTTCCTATAAGAATTAATGTAAATACAATTAATCTGTTCCAGACAAAAATATCAACAAAAATTTTTTTTTTTTTGTAAGATTAACTATAGTTTTACACAAAACAATGAGAACTGAATAAAATGACTAAAGAAATGGATACATGAAAATTTAAATCACTATTACATACCTTTATTGAAGGCAGGAGGAGAGTATTGTTTGGAGTCAAGACATAAGAACATAAGAAAGGAGGAACACTGCAGCAGGCCTGTTGGCCCATACTAGGCAGGTCCTTCACAATCCATCCCACTAACAGAATATTTACCCAACCTAATTTTCAATGCTACCCAAGAAATAAACTTTGATAATTCTATTTACTCATGTGCAAGTCCCACTCAAATCCAACCCCTCTCACTCATGAATTTATCCAACCTAAATTTGAAACTACCCAAGGTCCTAGTTTCAATAACCCTACTAGACAGACTGTTCCACTCATCCACTACCCTATTTCCAAGCCAATACTTTCCTATATCCTTTTTAAATCTAAACTTATCTAATTTGAATCCATTATTGCGGGTTCTCTCTTGGAGAGAGCCTCAAGACCTTATCCCCTTTGTTAATACCCATTTTCCACTTGTATACCTTGATCATGTCTCTCCTCATTCTTCATCTTACAAGTGAATGTAATTTAAGGGTCTTCAATCGTTCTTCATACGTAAGATTTCTAATGCTATGTATTAATTTAGTCATTCTACGCTGAATGTTTTCTAACGAATTTATATCCATTCTGTAATATGGAGACCAGAACTGAGCTGCGTAATCTAGGTGAGGCCTTACTAATGATGTATAAAGCTGTAATATAACCTCTGGACTTATGTTGCTTGCACTTCTTGATATAAATCCCAATAATCTGTTTGCCTTATTATGCACGCTTAGGCATTGTTGTTTTGGTTTAGGTTGCTGCTTATTATAACCTCCACGTCCTTTTCGCAATCTGTATGGCTAAGTTCTACGTTATTTAACTTATAAGTGCTTGGGTTATGGACACTCCCGAGCTTCAGAACCTTGCATTTATCTACATTGAACTGCATCTGCCACTTTTCTGACCAGGAATTGAGTTTGTCTAAATCCTCCTGAAGTTCCCTGACATCTATGTTTGAATCAATTATCCTACCTATCTTCGTGTCATTGGCGAATTTGCTCATATCACTAGTAATTCCCTCATCAAGGTCATTGATATACAGTGGAACCCTGGTTAACGGCCTGCTCCAAACACTAACAATTATGTAAGTGTATTTTAGTAAGTGCTTCTGTAAGTGTATGTTTGGGGGACCAAAAAGACTAATCTAATTTACATTATTCCTTTGTTAATAAATTCGTTCGGTAACGGCACTTGAACAGCATTCTGGAACGAATTATGGCTGTTAACCGGGGGGGTCCACTGTATATTATAAACAACAACGGGCCTAAGACTGATCCCTGTGGAACGCCACTTGTTACAGATCCCCACTCGGATTTAACCCCCATTAATGCACACTCTCTGCTTCCTATTGGTGAGCCATGACTCGATCCATGACAGCACTTTTTCCCCAATGCCATGAGCTGGCACTTTCTTTAACAGTCTCTGGTGCGGTACTCTATCAAAAGCCTTACTAAAATCTAAATAAACAATATTGAATTCTTTATCGTGATCAACAGCCTCAAAAGCTTTACTGAAGAAGGTTAATAAATTAGATAGGCAGGAATGGCCCCTTGTGAATCCATGCTGAGTATCATTAATCAAATTATAGTTATCTAGATAGCTTCTTATAATATCAGCTATGTATAATTGACTCTAGTAATTTGCCTATACTAATTGAGGTCAGGCTTATTGGGCGGTAATTTGACGGTAGTGACTTGTCCCCTGCTTTAAAAATAGGAATTACATTAGCCATCTTCCACATATCAGACACTACACCTGTTTGAAGAGATAAATTAAAAATGTTAGTTAATGGTACACAGAGTTCCATTTTACATTCCTTAAGAACCCTTGCAAAAAGCTCATCAGGACCCGGCGATTTATTTTGTTTCACTCGGTCTACTTGTTTCATAACCATTTCGCTAGTGACTGTGATATTACATAATTTATCTTTAGGGCCACTATAAAAATTAATTACTGGGATATTATTATTGTCTTCCTGTGGGAAAACCTTGTCAGTAAGATGCCCAGAGTTATTTTTAAGGGGACCTATCTTATCTCTAACTTTTGTTCTATAAACCTGGAAAAAACTTTTTGGGTTAGTTTTTGAATCCCTAGCAACTTTAATTTCATAGTCCCGTTTAGCTTTTCTTATCCCCTTTTTAACATCCCTCTTAATGTCAGTATACTGATTTATAAGATGACTCTCACCTCTTTTTATGCACTTATAAATTCCTTTCTTCTGCCCTAAAAGATATTTGAGCCTATTATTCATCCATTTTGGGTCATTTCTACTTTATCTAATTTCTTTATACGGGATAAATATTCTTTGGGCAGCCTGTATAGTGTTAAGAAAGCTGTCATATTGATAGTTCTCTTCGTTACTCCAGTCCACAGATGATAGGTGTTCTCTAAGCCCATTGTAATCTGCTAAGCGAAAATCTGGGACCGTTACTGAATTATCCCTTCTATCATATGTACATCCATTCAATGCTAAAGGTAATTGATTTGTGGTCGCTTGTGCCAAGTTCCTCTGTAATTTTTAAATTATTAACAAGGGTTTCCTTGTTTGCCAGAACCAAGTCAAGTAGGTTATTTCCCCTTGTAGGTTCTGTCACAAACTGCTTCAAAAAACAATCCTGAAATACTTCTAAAAAGTCGTTCGATTCTAAATTACCTGTCAAGAAATTCCAATCAATCTGACTAAAGTTAAAGTCCCCTAGAATTACTACGTTATCATGCCTTGTGGCCTTAACAATTTCCTCCCCAAGTAGTCTCCCTTGTTCCCTATCTAAGTTTGGAAGACGGTATATCACGCCTAAATTCAGTTTTTCACACCCCTCTGAAAATTCTTTCCAGACAGACTCTGTATGTATTATTTCAGACTTTATACCCATTTTTTATGCAACAATTTAAATGATCATGGACATAGAGTGCCACCCCACCCCCCTTCCCAATACTTCTGTCTACTTTGAACAATTTAAAACCCTGAATGTGACATTCAGCAGGCATGTCCCGATTTTTCATATTAAACCACGTCTCAGTTAATGCAAAAACATTAATATTACCTGTACTTGCAACTACAGTGGACCCCTGGATTATGTCATTATTTCATTTCAGAATGGTGTTCAAGTGCCGTTACCGAACAAATTTGTTCCCATAAGAAATAATGTAAATTAGATTAGTCTTTTTAGACCCCCCAAAAATACACTTACAAAAGCACTTACAAAAATACACTTACATAATTGTTTGAGTTTGGAGCATAACGTAAACCGGGGGTCCACTGTAATCTTAATTTGTCCATCTTATTTCTCGCACTACGACTGTTAGTATAAAACCTCCCTTCTCTTTTCTCTTCCTGCTGATTTCTGTTTTTCCACTATACCTGTTACTGTCTATGTTATTATTAAGATTCATAATACAGTGGACCCCGAAATCGGACATAATTCGTTCCAGAATGCTGTTCTAGTGCCGTTACCGAACGAATTTGTTCCCATAAGGTCAAATGTAAATTAGATTAGTTCGTTTCAGACCCCCAAAAATACACTTACAAAAGCATTTACAAAAATACACTTACATAATTGTTCGAGTTGGGAGCAGTACGAATTTTAGGGGTCCACTGTAGCAAAGCCTAAGTCAATAAATCCATACTCATTATTTTCCATTTCTAAACCCATACCCCTAGCTAATCCTAGTTTAACCCTTTGGGGGTCCAAGGGGTCTCTCTGAAACTCGTTCTCAGGGTCCACGAATTTAAAAAAAAAAAATTACTTTTTCTTATGAAATGATAGAGAATCTTTTTCCAATCATAACGCCACAAAAATTATGAAATTTGATCGAAAACTAACGGAATTATGCTTTTGCGAAGTTAGCAGTATCCATGACATTTACGCATTGGCGATTTTGCCCACTTTGAGCGCTATTTTTGGCAAATAAAAATGTGTCAGTCTACTAAAATTATAGCTATTTCGCTAGAACTCCATTTCTTCTATCGATTGAGTACAAGAAACCACCTACAGTGGTACCCCGACTTACGATATTAATCCGTCAGAGAGGGCATATTTTAAGGCGAAACAATCGTTAAACGAATCAATTTTCCCCATAAGAAATAATGGAAATAAATTTAATCCGTCCAAGACTTCCAAAAGTAGTTATATAAAATATTTTTTAGAACTTTTGGACATTAAATAATAAATAATTGAATAAAGAATACATAAATACACATGCAAATATTGTACAATAACATGTCACTTACATTTATTGAAGAGTTGTTGATGTGTGGAGGACGGGAGGAGGGGAGAAGGTGGAGTAGTATGCTAGTGTTTGGAAGGGAAAACCTTCCATTAACACTGCAGGTGGTAAGTTCTTTTCTGGGGTTACTTCCTTTTTCTTTGAATGCCACTAGGACCAGCTTGAGAGTCACTAGACCTCTTTCTAACAACAAATTTGTCCAGGGAGCTCTGTGTCTGGCGATTCTTTAACACATCCCTGAAATGACACACCACTGTGTCATTGTACAGGTTGCCAGCACGGCCTGCAACAGCATGGTTAGGGTGATATTCATCCATAAATGCTTGCACATCACTCCATTTGGCACAGATCTCCCTAATCCTTGAAGAAGGCACATTCTTCCATTTTTGTTCCACCTCCACCTCCTCCTCTGAACCATTGTCCTGACCTCTGCTCTCTTGTTCCAGTTGCTGTTGAAGCTCTTGCAGATCTTCAGTGGTTAGCTCTTCCTTGTGCTCCTCCACCAACTGTTCCACATCCTCACCACTCACCTCTAACCCCAAAGACTTGCCCAATTCCACAATTTCTTCCAAAACAGGCTCAGGCTCAGGGGTTCTGAGGCTCAGCCCCAAAACCTTCAAAATCCTCTCTAGGACACAGTCTGGCCACAATTTTCTCCAGGCAGAGTTCAAAGTCCTGGTAGTCACTCCCTCCCAAGCCTTACCTATAAGGTGTACACAATGCAGCATATGGAAATGTTTTTCCAAAATTCTCTTAGGGTTATGTTCATGTCTGTGGTCACATCAAAGCACTTTTGAAACATTGCTTTGGTATAGAGTTTTTAAAGTTGGAAATGACCTGCTGGTCCATGGGCTGGAGGAGAGGAGTGGTATTAGGGGGCAAGAACTTCACTTTGATGAATTTAAACTCCTCCACAATTTTCTCTACCAAGTTTGGAGGATGACAAGGAGATTGTCCATTATCAGGAGGCACTTAAGTGGCAAATTATTGTCCAATAGATATTTCTTCACACTGGGGCCAAACACTTCATTGAACCAATCTAAGAAAATGTCCTTTGTGACCCAAGCCTTTTGTTAGACTTCCACATCACACACAAGTTAGACTTGCTGACACCGCATCTGCCAAACACTCGGGATTTTCAAAAGATACACCAGTAAAGGCTTCACTTTGCAATCACCACTGGCATTGGCACAAAGCATCAAAGTTAGCCTGTCTTTCATAGGCTTATGTCCTGGCTGTGCCTTTTCCTCCTGAGTAATGTAGGTCCTGTTGGGCATTTTCTTCCAAAACAGGCCTGTTTCATCACAATTAAACACTTGTTGGGGGAGGAATTGTTCAGCCTCTAGGTACTCCTGGAATTCAGGAACATATTTTTCAGCCGCACTTTTGTCAGAACTGGCTGCGTCACCATGCCTCACAACACTATGTATGCCACTTCGATTCTTAAATTTGTAAAACCAGCCTCTGCTGGCTTTAAATTCGCTCACTTCACTCGTTGCAGGCATTTTCTTAAGGAGATCATCATGCAACTGCCTTGCTTTTTCACATATTATTCCCTCCGAAACAGTATCTCCTGCTAACTGTTTCTCGTTGATCCATATTACAAATAAAGATGCATTTGTAACAAACGACTGTTTGGGATACTGAGTAAAATATCGTATTTCAGATTTTTATTATATTAAATATATATTATTAATATAAAAGCATATAATCTGAATAAAAACATATAATCTAATAATCTGTGTAAAAACCTATTTACACAAAACCACAGTACAAGATAAAAGTCACAAGTAAAATCAAGTATTTGGTGTAGTGTCAAGTCGCTGCCATCTTCTAGTGTCACGCAGGACACTACCACACCTTGTCATGATACTTCTTTGTCTTATGGCACGCCTTCTCACGGGGTCCCCTGACACCCGTTCTCTGTGTCACATGACACGCCCACGGTGTCACCCGACACGCCTTCTCTTCTGTGTCACACGACACCCTTCTCTCTGTGCCCATAAGACACCTTCCTTGCATCATGAACCCATCTCTAATAAAACCTTTTCACCGCGTTATGACACACCCCAAATACACGACTCAACCTGTGTCGTGCCACCGTCACAAACTCTGACTGACTACACCACTAAATACCTGACACCACATAGTGTCACACAAGACACCACCTGTTACCAGTGTCACACAAGACACCACCTGTTACCAGTGTCACACAAGACACCACCTGTTACCAGTGTCACACAAGACACCACCTGTTACCAGTGTCACACAAGACACCACCTGTTACCAGTGTCACACAAGACACCACCTGTTACCAGTGTCACACAAGACACCACCTGTTACCAGTGTCACACAAGACACCACCTGTTACCAGTGTCACACAAGACACCACCTGTTACCAGTGTCACACAAGACACCACCTGTTACCAGTGTCACACAAGACACCACCTGTTACCAGTGTCACACACTTTCAGGTACATAAGTTCAGGTACAACAGTCCATTTTCAGGTACATAGTCTCAGGAACACAGTCGGTACGGTGAATAAGCCAGTAGATAGTCTAAGGCCGTCACCAGCACGAAGAGTCAATCTCCAGGTCTGTCTGTTGAACACTCCCAGGTGTATCAGGGAGCTAGTGAACTCTCCAGTGTTGTATAGGGGAGAGTCTCGCTGACACTCTCCAGTAGTGTATATGGGAGAGTCTCGTACACTCCCTAGGTGTATCAGGGAGCTGGTGAACTCTCCAGTGTTGTATATGGGAGTCTCGTTAGCACTCTCCAGTGTTGACTAGGGGAGAGTCTCGATGATACTGTCAGTCAAACCAGCCCGGCAGTCAAACATCAAGTCTGATGACGTAACCCCTTGACTGCCGGCCGGTGAGGTAATTACCTAACTACCATTGTTAGATACGGGGCCGTAACAATCCACACCAACAACAACCTTTCCACATTTTCCAGCACTTGTGGTCTGTGTTTTGTGATCACAGATGCACCTTTTGCAACAACAGCTTCCTTGATTTTACTTGAATATTTCTTATCCACAATGGTAGCGATGGTAGAATAGGGTTTACCATACAGCCTGGCCAGCTCACTGATACGCACTCCACTTTCATATTTTTCTATTATCTCCTTCTTCACTTCTATCGTACATATATTTCTGTTCCTCTTTGCCACAGGCTTAGCACTAGGATCTTTCCTTGGACCCATGGTAGCTTATTTAGCAGTTGCAAGCACTAAAAACAGTGGAATAATGACAATATACTGGTATGAATGCGTGGGTGTGGGTGGGTGGTCGCTCTCGCTTGTAAACAATAGCACTGACGCTCCTGGAGTGCGCGCTCAGCTGGGCGCCAAGCGGACAGGTCCGGTACGAAAGTCGGTAAACGAAGCAAACATCGTAAGTCACAATCAAATTTCTTACGTTATAAATATCGGTTATCGAAAATAACGTAAGATGATAACATCGTAAGTCGGGGTTCCACTGTATTTACCAATTTCAACTACCCAAAATAGTGGTCAGAAAATGGCAATTTGGCCAATTTCACACAAATTTCAAACGATGCCAATTTCAAAATAGGGTCCATAATAAACAAGGCAGACATTCCTGGCACTAAAATAATATCTCTGTTCATTAGTCATGTCTCCAGGCCCCTGTTACATTACTTTTGCTTTCCATTTTGAATTTTTATTCTCACAAAAAATAGAAGATTTACTGTTATGTATACAACTGCATCATTGTAAAAATGGTATAAATAATATCAGCGCACTTGTGCAAGAATATTATACTCTCCAGTTGATGTGTATTGGACGCATGGTGTGATTTGTTTACTCTTGAACATCGACCAAAATTGAACATTTTCGCTACTTTGCGCTCAGTTTCAAGGTACAGTGGACCCCTGAGTTTCGTAAACCCCGGAAATCTTGCAATTATGTAAGTGCAGTAGAACGTCATTTAGCACGAGATTATGTTGCACGTTACCGGTATTGCACGATTTAAGATTTGCGACACATTATCATCTTACACGACGTAAAGATGATATTACACGGTTCGGCAGGAGGGGAAAAATTTTGAGTGTGAGCCCATGGTTATTTACTGCCTAAGAATCCTCATGCTTTGAGGAAAAGGGAATTTGTATTTCCTTCCTGCAAACTGTAAGTTTATTCAGATACACGGGGCCAGGAGCTGAGTCTCGACCCCTGCAACCACAATTAGGTGAGTACAGTTACATACATTATCATACATAGCAGCATATGTGTAGAGAACCTAGGATAACCCAAAAAATGTCAGTCAATTTAAATACTAAGTCACTCTGACTTTTTTGGGTTATCCTGGGTTCTCTACACATATGCTGCTATGTATGATAATCTTCATAACTGTATCTGTGTATACCTGAATAAACTTACTTACAATTTGTGGGAAGGAAAAACAAATAAGCATTCTCACAAGCAGTCTTGTTACTACTACTGTTGTGGTTCAGCAGACACCACCCACCTTACCCAGCCACCACGGACCCCACCATCCCAGCATTCGTAGGTATTTCATACGCGTTAAAAAGTCCTGGCTACAAGATAATGGACAAGATATAACCCGTGGCCATAATGAAGTGTTACTTTGTACACATAAAAAGATGTAAACATAAGTTTGTGTGACTTGACTGACTGACTGACTTGACTGACTGACTGATTTGACTGACTGATTTGACTGACTGACTGAATGACTGACTGACTTGACTGACTGACTGAATGACTTGACTGACTGAATGACTGACTGACTTACTGAATGACTTGACTGACTTACTGAATGACTTGACTGACTTACTGAATGACTTGACTGACTTACTGAATGACTTGACTGACTTACTGAATGACTTGACTGAATGACTTGACTGACTTGACTGAATGACTTGACTGACTTACTGAATGACTTGACTGACTTACTGAATGACTTGACTGACTTACTGAATGACTTTACTGACTTACTGAATGACTTTACTGACTTACTGAATGACTTGACTGACTTACTGAATGACTTGACTGACTTACTGAATGACTTGACTGACTTACTGAATGACTTGACTGACTTACTGAATGACTTGACTGACTTACTGAATGACTTGACTGACTTACCGAATGACTGACTGACTGACTTACTGACTGACTTGACTGACTTAAAGTTAGACACTCAGTTCAACCATCGACTTCAGTTCAAGAACTTCTACTATCCACCTCAGCCCAGTAGGGCCACAGCATAACTCTCCACTCTCTTCACAATCATCCACAAACACCAGCACCCACAATTTAAGGTAAATACTATTATTTCTATTACATTTGTAGTTTTAAGCAGTAAAAACAACATAATACATCACAATAATGAACTACAATTACATATTCACTTATATTTTTGTAAGATCTGTTGGTCTAAAAAAAACTTGTTTGGCTTTTTGGGGACTCCCAGGAACGTAACTCTATTTTTCCCATTAGATCTTTTAATTATTTAACACAAAATTATCTAACACGACTTTTTCAGGAACGTAACTATCGTGCTAAATGACGTTCTACTGTATAACATTGTAAGTGCTTTTGTAAGTGTATTTTTGGGGGTCTGAAATAGACTAACCTACGTTACATTATTTCTTAAGGACGTAAATTCGTTCTGTAATGGCACTTGAGCAGGCTTCTTGAATGAAGTTTTTACGAAACTCGGGGGTCCACTGTACTTGTCATCATGAAACCAGTCAAAATTATCTCTATTTCTGTAGTATGTCATCTATTCTATAAAATGAGACTAAGAAAACGAGAATACAAGCATAAATACCATACGAAAATAGACTGCAAAGTCGCTGTTTTAAACCAAAAACACGGTCAGAGTTTTTTTTCCTCATTATGCACTGTGGTGTGCAGGAATTTTTTTATACTGCGCACACTGACCGCACAGACCCATTCTATCACATCTAGGCCTAACAGCCTGTTTCTGCTTGATTTGAGGGCGCTAGAATTTAGGCGTACTAGTATGTCAATAACCACAGTGCGTAAAACGTACTTGTACGACCATAACCCCGAAAGGGTTAAAGTCCTAACTACACCCTCAACTGAGCTAGCAAGAAAACCCACACCTGCCCTAGATAAGTGAACACTGTTAATAAGTGCTACACTGTTAATGTGTAGCAGCAGTCGCTTTCTTCTTCATCGTTACTACCTCTCCATTCGTCTTCTTGATCTTCAACTTCATCCCATGCTGTCCTGTCACTGCCTAGGTTCCCTGCTTGACCTGAGGACTCACAACAGGAGGACTACTACGAATCCTCTTGTTTTCCTCCGTCAATCGCCGTATCTCTAGCTTCGGTACCCTCAATTCCTCCTTAAGCTGCTGGTAAAGTTGCTCAATGGAGGGCATCTTGGTTCAGTCCACAGGGAGTACACTAGACATGTCTTCACTGAGCAAAGTACAGGTCACCACTGAGCTAAGTACAGGTCACCACTGAGTTAAGTACAGGTCACCACTGAGCTAAGTACAGGTCCCACAGTTGAATTATTTGTTAGGTTATTATGTACCCACGACACCAATCATACCCAGCCCCTCCCACTCATATATTTGTCCAGTCTCTTTTTAAAGCTACCCAAAGTCCTATCGAAGCTAAAACCTTGGGTAGTTTCAAATTTAGGTTGGATGAATACATGAGTGAGAGGGGTTGGATTTGAGTGGGACTTGCACGTGTGTAAATAGAATTATCAAAGCTTATTGTGTGGGTAGCGTTTATTCTGTTAGTGGGTTGGATTTGGGAAGGACTTGCCAAGTATGGGCCAACAGGCCTACTGCAGTGTTCCTCCTTTCTTATGTTCTAATGTTGCTGAGTGGAACAGTCTGCCTAGTATGGTTATTGAGGCAGGTCCTTCACAATCCATCCCACTAACAGAATATTTGCCCAACCCAATTTTCAATGCTACCCAAGCAATAAGCTTTGATAATTCTATTTGCTCATGTGCAAG
The DNA here is from genome assembly GCA_009830355.1 of Cherax destructor. Taxonomy (NCBI): domain Eukaryota; kingdom Metazoa; phylum Arthropoda; class Malacostraca; order Decapoda; family Parastacidae; genus Cherax; species Cherax destructor. The sequence continues at coordinate 204 of WNWK01050735.1, read as the reverse complement.
TCCCACTCAAATCCAACCCTTCTCACTCATGTGTTTATCCAACCTAACATGTTTATCCAACCAAGGAAGGAGCACAGCATCTGACCTAGTAGCACAAGCTAGTCAGGTCTAGGCTAGGCTAGATATTTTTAGCATGCTATTTACATTTTTTTATTTTTTTTTATTAACACATCGGCGATTCCCACCAAGGCAGGGTGGCCCGAA
>WNWK01050734.1:0-12729 GCA_009830355.1 Cherax destructor | reverse complement strand
AACATCTTCCTATTTTTTCCCCCTCCTTCATTTCATTAGTATAAGAGAAAAGGGGTTTTGAATGCTAACTGCATTGATCATTTTTTCCCAGTCGCTTAAAATTGAACAGGAATCTTTTTCCTGTCCAGACTGGCTGGTAACAACAAAAAGCAGCAACAAAAAACTGGTTTTTTGAAAAAACTCCCGAAACTTCTACCTTTTTCTTCCCCTGTTTATTCTTTTAATCTTGTTTACTCACCTCTCCTCCCATTGGACTGCCTTCATCACCACTGCCTCCCCACCACCACTGCCTCTCACCACCACTCCCCTCCCCACCACCCCCCGCCTCCTCACCCCCCTGCCTCCCCACCACTGCCTCTCACCACCGTTCTCCCAAACCGCTTTTTCCAGTTTTCGGTTTAAAACAGTTTTTCTTTCCTGTCCAGGCGGGCTAAAACAAAAAGGAGCAGCGGGCCAACTGGTTTTTTAAGGTTTTTAAAACTCCCTTTACACTTCTTTCCTCTAATTTTTCTTTTAAATTTTTTTACCCCCTTCCTCTACTTTTTGGGCCTTTACCACCCTGCCTTTCCATCACCACTGCCCCCCCTAACACTGCCTCAACCAACAAACAACCCCGCCTCTCATCACCACCCCCTCCACCACCTTGCCTCCCCATCACCACTGCCTCTCACCACCACTGCCCCCTCAACACCACTCCCCTCCCATCACCACTCCCCTCCCACCACCACTGCCTCCCCCCCACCACTGCCCCCCACCACCCCCTGCCCCCTCACCACCACTGCCCCCTCCCCCACTGCCTCTCACCACCACTGGCCTCCCCACCCCCCCACTGCCCCCACCACCACTGCCTCTCCCCACCCCCGCCCCCTCACCACCACTGCCTCCCCCACCCCACTGCCCCCACCACCACTCCCCTCTCACCACTTTGCTACGATTTCTTTCTTTAATTTTTGGTGTTCCTCTTTCTTTACCAAAGGACGGGAACAAGGAGCTATTTTTTGGGCCCGTGGTGGCTTATTTGCAGTCACACACAAAAATTTCCAAGGGCCCCAAAACAATGGATTGTTAAGAAAGGGTTTTGTATGAACTCGCACGAAAACAGAGGGCAATTTTCCACGAAAAAACTACACGAAAACTGAAATACACGAAAACAGAGATACACGAAAACGGAGGGACCACTGTACTGTCGAAGTGCCGTTACCAAACGAATTTGTTCCCCCATAAGGAATAATGTAAATTAGACTAGTCCTTTTAGACCCCAAATATACACTTACAAAAATACACTTACATAATTGTTTGAGTTTGGAGCATTACGAAAACCGGGGGTCCACTGTATATAATGTGTGAGTGGGGTAGCCAGATGGGGTTACATACCTACCACACTTTGAAACCTACCTACCTTACTATTCACCTTGCACCCTATATTAAGACCATTAAGACTACAAATATTTTAAGGTAAGTAATGAGTGTACTGCATTTTATTGCTCTAGGGCACTTTAAATGCTTAGTATATAATGTAATGTTCACTCGAGGAGAAAAAGCCAGACTGACTCACGAACGGCTGCGCAGGCAGGCGGACAGGTCTGGTACGTGGTACGAAACACGGGGCACAGTGCAAAACTTGGGACAAAATTTAGCTGAAAAAACTGTTCTAAACTCGAAAAGTACGATATTCAGGGCGTACGAAACTCGGAGTTCCACTGTATACACCAACCAGTTCGACACGCATTGGTGATGAGTGATATTTGTGTACTCTGGAATATCGGCAAAAATCAATTATTTCAGTTATTTGGAGCTCAATTTCAAGCTACTTCCATTCCTGAAACCAATCAAAATCATCTCTATTTCTGTAATATATCTTCCATTCTATCAACTGATACCAAGAAACCAAGAATAAAACCATAAAAACCATCTGAAAATACACAAAGTTGCTATTTTAAACCAAAAACCCAGTCAATTTTTTCCCCCATTATGACTGCATGGGGCAGGATTTTTTTTATATGGTGCACACTCCCCACAGACCTATTCTCTCTTATCTAGACCAAAATTTACAGCTCACAGGTTGTGTGAGTTGAGCTCATCAGATAGATCTATGGCAATGACCCAGATGTCAAAGCCGTAGTACGACAGCACTGGCCTCAAAAGGGTTAACTATTCATACAGAAGTGCGAAGGGAAGGGAGCCAATAAGTTCAAACTTTGTATTTTCTGATCAATTTGTCCTCTCCAATACATTGGTGAAAAATGCCCATACCCTTTCCTACATTTAAAGAATGCTATGGTTATCTTGTTGACACTGACAAGTCTTGGACAAAGACACTGAACAAATGCTTAAAAAAAAATTATGGACTGCCAAAAGACTTAAGAAATTACTAGAAAAGAGCAAGGGAAAAAATTCTACAGGAGTAACACAGCTAAACAAAATATAATTTCTTCAGGAAATGAACAAATTAGTGACAGAAGAGACTATCGAGACTTAACACTCAGTTATGAGTACAATTTCTAAACAACTACAGCCAGATATTAATAAAAAAGAACCCTTATAATGTAACTGAAACCAAACAATAAATATGCAGTGTTGTAAACAAGTTAGCATTTGAGGATAATGAAGTTTGTTGAAGACAGTAGCAAGCTTGACAATATTGGTAAAAAGCATTAGAAGTGACAAATAAAAATTAAATATTAAAATTCTAGTGGCAGAAATGCAACAAATGGATAAACTAGAACTTGAAATGCAATCAGCCCATTGTCGAATATAAATGAAGTACAATACACATCCTCTCCTCAGAGATGACTCGGAGTTACAAAAGGCTCTCTGACCAGTATGCATACCTAAATGTATATTAGAGCTGATTTCCTCTATTCTGTTTATTACAATATACAATATACTACTGTATAAACATTTAAAACTAGTATACCAGAAATGTTATAAATGGTGTAAAGGTGACATTAAAACAATACCAAAGATGGTTGACACAAACCCACTACCATTATAGTATGCTCCTCACTTAGCGACGAATTCGTTTACCGACGAGGTCTTAGGAAGGTAACTCCGTCGTTAAGTGAGGAGAGGCTGTATTAGACAACATATGACTATTGGATTCTCAATGGCTTAAGACACGAAGACAATTTATATACCATCTTGGTCAACCTTTGACTAAACCATCCAGACTATGGAGAACTCTTATCCAGGCTGAGGGACTGACCACCTCAAAACTAAGTCTTTGAGGGTAATGGCCCAATTACGTCTCTACTGCTTCGGCTGCCTCTTCTTTATTAGACTGAAAAGGTCGACTGTGTAGGCAAAACATTTCAGAATAAGATACCTAACTGTTGCAAGTGTTTTAATTATTTTGTTGGTATTGTATACCATTACCATGTTCACAAAAAAGGTTTGACGATCATATTTAGGTAGTAGGTTGGTAGACAGCAACCACCCAGGGAGGTACTACCGTCCTGCCAGGTGACTGTGAAACAGAAACCTGAAACTGTTTTACATGATGGTAGGATTACTGGTGTCTTTTTTCTGTCTCATAAACACGCTGGATAACAGGTATATCTAGCTACTTCTACTTACACTTTAGGTCACACTACACTGGCATACACATGCATATATATACATACACACATCTAGGTTTTTCTTCTTTTCTTAATAGCTCTTGTTCTTTTTATTTTCTCTATTGTCCATGGGGAAGTGGAAAAGAATCTTTCCTCCGTAAGCCATGCGTGTCGTATGAGGCGACTAAGATGCCGGGAGCAATGGGCTAGTAACCCCTTCTCCTGTACAAATCTACTAAAAACGAGAAGAAGAAAACTTTATAAAATTGGGTTGTCTGAATGTGCGTGGATGTAGTGCGGATGATAAGAAAGAGATGATTGCCGATGTTATGAATGAAAAGAAGTTGGATGTCCTGGCCCTAAGCGAAACAAAGCTGAAGGGGGTAGGCGAGTTTCAGTGGGGAGAAATAATTGGGATTAAGTCAGGAGTATCTGAGAGAGTTAGAGCTAAGGAAGGGTAGCAATAATGTTGAAGGATCAGTTATGGAAGGAAAAGAGGGAATATAAATGTGTAAATTCAAGGATTATGTGGATTAAAATAAGGGTGGATGCGAAAAGTGGGTCATAATAAGCGTGTATGCACCTGGAGAAGAGAGGAGTGTAGAGGAGAGAGAGAATTTTGGGAGATGTTAAGCGAATGTATAGGAACTTTTGAACCAAATGAGAGAGTAATTGTGGTAGGGGACCTAAATGCTAAAGTGGGAGAAACATGCAGAGAGGGTGTAGTAGGTAAGTTTGGGGTGCCAGGTGTAAATGATAATAGGAGCCCTTTGATTGAACTTTGTATAGAAAGGGGTTTAGTTATAGGTAATACATATTTTAAGAAAAGAGGATAAATAAGTATACAAGATATGATGTAGGGCGTAATGACAGTAGTTTGTTGGACTATGTATTGGTAGATAAAAGACTGTTGAGTAGACTTCAGGATGTACATGTTTATAGAGGGGCTACAGATATATCAGATCATTTTTTAGTTATAGCTACAGTGGGAGTAAAAGGTAGATGGGATACAAGGAAAATAGAATCAGTAAGTAAAAGAGAGGTGAAGGTTTATAAACTAAAAGAGGAGGCAGTTAGGGTAAGATATAAACAACTATTGGAGGATAGATGGGCTAGTGAGAGTGTAGGCAATGGGGTCGAAAATGTATGGGGTAGATTTAAAAATGTAGTGTTAGAGTGTTCAGCAGAAGTTTGTGGTTACAGGCGAGTGGGTGCGGAGGGAAGAGGAGCGATTGGTGGAATGATGATGTAAAGAGAGTAGTAAGGGAGAAAAAGTTAGCATATGAGAGGTTTTTACAAAGTAGAAGTGATGCAAGGAGGGAAGAGTATATGGAGAGAAAAAGAGGGTTAAAAGAGTGGTGAAGCAATGTAAAAAGAGAGCAGATGAGAGAGTGGGTGAGATGTTATCAGCAAATTTTGTTGAAAATAAGAAAAGTTTTGGAATGAGATTAATAAGTTGAGGAAGCCTAGAGAACAAATGGATTTGACAGTTAAAAATAGGAGAGGAGAGTTATTAAATGGAGTGTTAGAGGTATCGGGAAGATGGAGAGAATATTTTGAGGATTTGTTAAATGTTGATGAAGACAGGAAGCTGTGATTTCGTGTGTAGGGCAAGGAGGAATAACATCTTGTAGGAGTGTGGAAGAGCCAGTTGTGGGTGTAGGGGAAGTTCGTGAGGCAGTGGGTAGAATGAAAGGGGGTAAGGCAGCTGGGATTGATGGGATAAAGATAGAAATGTTAAAAGCAGGTGGGGATATAATTTTGGAGTGGTTGGTGCTATTATTTAATAAATGTATGGAAGAGGGTAAGGTACCTAGGATTGGCAGAGAGCGTGTATTGTTCCTTTGTATAAAGGCAAAGGGGACAAAAGAGAGTGCAAAAATTATAGGGAATAAGTCTGTTGAGTGTACCTGGTAAAGTGTATGGTAGAGTTATTATTGAAAGAATTAAGAGTAAAACAGAAAGCAGGATAGCAGATGAACAAGGGGCTTTAGGAAAGGTAGGGGTGTGTAGACCAAGTGTTTACAGTGAAACATATAGGTGAACAGTATTTGGATAAGGGTAAAGATGTTTTGTGGCATTTATGGATTTGGAAAAGGCGTATGATAGGGTAGATAGGGGGCAATGTGGCAGATGTTGCAGGTGTATGGAATAGGAGGAAGGTTACTGAAAGCAGTGAAGAGTTTTTATGAGGATAGTGAGGCTCAGGTTAGAGTGTGTAGGAGGGAAGGGACTATTTCCCAGTAAAAGTGGGCCTTAGACAAGGATGTGTGATGTCACCGTGGTTGTTCAATATATTTATAGATGGGGTTGTAAGAGAAGTGAATGCGAGGGTCTTGGCAAGAGGTGTTGGGCTAAAGATAAAGAAGTAAATACAAAGTGGGAGTTGTCACAGTTGCTTTTTGCTGATGACACTGTGCTTTGGGAGATTCTGAAGAGAAGCTGCAGAGGTTGGTGGATGAATTTGGTAGGGTGTGTAAAAGAAGAAAATTGAAAGTGAATATAGGAAAGAGTAAGGTGATGAGGATAACAAAAAGAATAGGTGACGAAAGATTGGATATCAGATTGGAGGGAGAGAGTATGGAGGAGGTGAATGTATTCAGATATTTGGGAGTGGACATGTCGGCGGATGGGTCTATGAAGGATGAGGTGAATCATAGAATTGAGGGAAAAGGGTGAGTGGAGCACTTCGGAGTCTGTGGAGACAAAGAACCTTGTCCATGGAAGTAAAGGGGGAATGTATGAGAGTATAGTTATACCAACGCTCTTATATGGGTGTGAAGCATGGGTGATGAATGTTGCAACGAGGAGAAGGCTGGAGGCAGTGGAGATGTCATGTCTGAGGTCAATGTGTGGTGTGAATATAATGCAGAGAATCGGAGTTTGGAAATTAGGAGGAGGTGCGGGATTACCAAAACGATTGTCCAGAGAGCTGAGGAGGGGTTGTTGAGGTGGTTTGGACATGTAGAGAGAATGGAACGAGACAGAGTGACTTCGAGAGTGTATAAATCTGTAGTGGAGGAAGGCGGGTAGGGGTCGGCCTAGGAAAGGTTGGAGGGAGGGGTAAAGGAAGTTTTGTGTGCGAGGGCTTGGATTTCCAGCAAGCATGTGTGAGCGTATTTGATAGGAGTGAATGGAGGCATATGGTTTTAATACTTGACGTGCTGTTGGAGTGTGAGCAAAGTAACATTTATGAAGGATTCAGGGGAAACCGGCAGGCCGGACTTGAGTTCTGGAGATGGGAAGTACAGTGCCGGCACTCTGAAGGAGGGGTGTTAATGTTGCAGTTTTATAACTGTAGTGTAAAGCACCCTTCTGGCAAGACAGTGATGGAGTGAATGATGATGAAAGTTTTTCTTTTCCGGGCCACCCTGCCTTGGTGGGAATCGGCCGATGTGTTAATAAAAAAAAATTTATGTAATCATGATAAACTTCCATACTTCAGTGAAACTTTAAAGCACGCTATTTTCAATGGGAGTAACACGAGAATAAGCTAGAAAATACTCCAAAGATCTACAAAATGCTAAGAAAATAAAAGCTAATAATGAGGCTAAAAACATTAGATACACCTTCACTAGCTGATAGGAGAAAATGTAATGGCATGATAAAGATTATAGAATATGAAAGAACAAATATAATTCTCCATGGGGAAGTGGAACAGAATTCTTCCTCCGTAAGCTATGCGTGTCGTAAGAGGCGACAAATGCCGTATATATTACCAAATGTAAAAGGAGAAATTTTTCTTTTTTCTTTTGGGACACCCCGCCTCGGTGGGATACAGCCAGCGCGTTGAAAGAAAAAAGAAAATATAACAATATTGTATTTCAACAGGATACAGTGTTTGTAAAGAGATGGGTGACAGTTGTGTAAGCAAAAAGATTACAATGGCAATAACTAATTGCTATCAAGAACAAGAGACCACTACTAAATTTTAAGTACATACATACAAGTACTGTAGTACCAAAAGAATACTGTGTGCGCTACTTTTTCCACAAGGACAAAAATATAGCTTGCTTCTAACCTATAAAAAAGTAATTACACATTGTAAATGTGGTAGTCACTGCTATACAGCTTTACCCTTAACTAGCTAGCTTACCTAAAGCCAAAATGATCAGAGACTGGGCCATGATTAGTCGATGGAGGATCAAGCTGCCACTACTATGCTGAATGACTTATACGTACAGTGGACCCCCGAGTTTCGTAAACCCCGGAAATCGTACATTTATGTAAGTATAATATTGTAAGTGCTTGTGGAAAAGTATTTTTGGGGGTCTGAAATAGACTAACCTACGTGACATTTTTCCTTAAGGGAGTAAATTCGTTCGGTAATGGCACTTGAGCAGACTTCAGTAGTGAAGTTTTACAACTCGGGGTCCACTGTAAAAGCTTAATTCACAAAATGTGTAAAATTCATTTAACCTTAACACTGGGTAACAATGCTGGGAATATGTTATGGCATAACTTTTAATAAGCTCAATTAATCCTATTCATAATGTCCTTAAGATGCATAGGGAATTTAAAATAAAATTTAAACCCCAATAAACCTCAAATTTAATCTATGAGCTTGTTTTATGACTGGATGAAATTCATCTAGTCCAGTCACTTAGTTTGCCACTAATATTACACTATTTATTATGAACTATACCTAAGAAGCCTGTAATTTACTAGTTTTTCAACAAGTCGGCCATCTCCCACCGAGGCAGGGTGACCCAAAAAGAAAATACTTTCATCATCATTCAACACTTTCACCACACTCTTACATAATCACTGTCTTAGCAGAGGCGCTCAGATACGACAGCTGAGAACAGTCCCTCCCAGCTGTCACTATCCCAGACCCCTCCTTTAAAGTGCAGGCATTGTACTTCCCATTTCCAGGACTCAAGTCCAACTAAATCAATTAACTGGTTTCCCTGAATCCCTTCACAAAATGTTACCCTGCTCACACTCCAACAGATCGTCATGTCCCAAAAACCATTCGTCTCCATTCACTCCTATCTAACACGCTCATACATGCTTGCTGGAAGTCCAAGCCCCTCGCCCACAAAACCTCCTTTACCCCCTCCCTCCAACCTTTTCTAGGACGATCCCTACCCCGCCTTCCTTACCCTACAGATTTATACGCTCTCCAAGTCATTCTACTTTGATCCATTCTCTCTAAATGACCAAACCACTTCAACAACCCCTCTTCAGCCCTCTGACAAATACTTTTAGTAACTCCACACCTTCTCCTAATTTCCACATTCCGAATTTTCTGCATAATATTTACACCACACATTGCCCTTAGACAGGACATCACTGCCTCCAGCCTCCACCTCGCTGCAGCATTTGCAACCCATGCTTCACACCCATATAAGTGTTGGTACCACTATACTTTCGTACATTCCCTTCTTTGCCTCCATGGATAATGTTTTTGTCCTCACAGATACCTCAATGCACCACTCACCTTTTTTCTTCATCAATTCTATGGTTAACCTCATCCTTCATAAACCCATCCGCTGACACGTCAACTCCCAAATATCTGAAAACACTTACTTCTTCCATAATCCCTCTCTCCAATGTGATATCCAATTTTTCTTTATTTAAATCGTTTGATACCCTCATCACCTTACTCTTATCTATGTTCACTTTCAACTTTCTACCTTTACACACTCTCCCAAACTCGTCCACTAACCTTTGCAACTTTTCTTTAGAATCTCCCATAAGCACAGTATCATCAGCAAAAGGTAACTGTCAACTTCCATTTTGCATTTACAGGTATCCCTCAACATTCGCGAGGGTTAGGGGATCAAGAGCCTCGTGAATGTTGAAAAATCGCGAATGTTTGGTGCCCCAATATATTGTGGGGAAATATAATACAATACTGTTTCCCCTTAACCTATTGAACCATGAACAATCAAAAAACACATATAAACATCGTAAAATAATGTACTATATACATGTTATTTTGACATGAGCTGGCTGTGGAGGGAGGCCTGTAATAGTATAATTATACAATAAGTATTTTATAGTGTTGTGAAGTGTCAGGGGGAATCAAGTTACTGACACACTGCTTCTTCCCCCTTTTCAGCCCGCCCACTTTGTAATGATGCCAAATGTTGTTAAATTTATACATTAGAAAAAAAAATGAAACTCCAACTTCATAACTTTATTTTAATTTGCATAACTCATATATTACAGAAAACAAAAAAAAGAAAAAATAAACGAGTTAAGCTTACAGAAAAATACATTAAACACCATCTAACATCGTTACGAAGTGGGAGGAGCTATTGGGGGGAGGGAGGGCGCAGTAACATTCAGTGTCTGGTGAGTCTTGGGGTTTTTGGATGTTAGCCTTATGCTAATAAAATGTTGTGTAATTACACTACTATTAGTAATAAAGGTTATCTATTACATTTATTCCAAATTGATATCAGAAACATGATAAATACCCTAGAACTGTAATAAAGATGCTGAAATGAATAATATATGCCATATTTATGAGGGGTAAAGAGCAGGCAGACCGCCACCATATATAAATAATAATAATAATAATAATATCTTTATTTACTACAAGTACATGTACATGGTATACAGGCCTAGCTGACATCAGTGACATACTACCGATATAGAAAGCCCCTTGTTATGCTGAGCATTTCGGGCAGATTAGGTCAGTGTCCAGGATGCCACTCACACCAGCCCACAACACCCAGGTACCCATTTTACTGATGGGGAACATAGACAACAGGTGAAAGAAACACGCCCAATGTTTCTGCCCTGACTGGGAATGGGAACCCAGGCCCTCGCCGGTGAAGCGGGGCTTTAGCCACCAGACCACCAGAGCCCTGATGTTTACATCAGGTAAACATGCCTAAACACTTTTGTCGAAGAAAAATGCAAAAATAGCATTTATTGTTTTTAGAATAATAATAATTTATAATAATAGATCTGGAGCACTTTAAATGTTATCGTATTTAGCTGACATTTAGAGAACTCACCAATTATTAGTATTATTATTTCCCTACAAAGTATATTGTAAAAAATAATAATTAATAATAATAAAATTGCTGTGGAGTGCTCTAAATGTACTACCAAATACTGATAACATTTAAAGTGCTCCAAAATCAATTATTATAAATTATTATTATTCTAAAAACAATAAAAGATATTTTTGCATTTGTTCTTCGACAAGTGATTTAGGCATGTTTCCCCTGATGTAAACATCTCATATATGTGGCGGTCTGCCTGCTCTGTTACCCCTCATATAATATGGCATATATTATTCATTTCAGCATTTTTATTACAGTTCTAGGGTATTTATCATGTTTTGATATCAATTTGGAATAAATGTAATAGATAGATAACCTTTATTTAGCATTCATTACTTCCCGCTTCCTTAACCTATTGAACCATGAACAATCATAAAACGCATGAAAACATAGTAAAATATTGTACTATATAGTACTACATACATGTTATACAGTGGACCCCGAGTTTAAAAAATTTTCTCCCGAAGTCTGCTCAAGTGCTTACAAAAACTTCCTCCCTTTAAGGAAAAAATGTCACGTAGGTTAGTCTATTTCAGACCCCCCAAAAAAACACTTCCACAAGCGCTGACAATATTATACTTACATAATTGTACGATTCCGGGGTTTACGAAACTCAGGGGGCCACTGTACTGTAGTTTAATAACAAATAATGAACGAGAAAACACTCAGTGAGTGGGTGGGGGCTGGCTGCCTGGTCGGAGGGAAGGTAGTAGGACGCCAGGTGGCGGGAAACTTAAATGTGATTTGGTGGGTGGGAATTACGCGGGTGCGAATGTGTGAAGCCCGCAAAGGGAAAAAAGCGAAAGTTGAGGGATACCTGTAATTCCATAATTTAATCCCACCCTCTCCCCAACACCCTAGCATTTACTTCTTTTACAACCCCATCTATAAAATATTAAACAACCATGGTGACAACACATCCCTGCTAAGATCTACTTTAGGGAAGTAATCTCCCTCTCTCCACACACCCCAACCTGAGCCTCACTTCCTCATAAAAACCTTTACAGCCTTCAGTAACTTACTACCTATTCCATACACTTGCAACATTTGCCACATTACTCCCTTATCATATGCCTTTTCTAAACCATTGTATTATATAAAAAAGATGCTGGGGGGAGATACCAGGCGGATGGATATGTGGGTCAGCGGGCCTCCCAGCAACAGCCTGGTTGACCAGGCAGAACAGCCTGGCCCTGGCCAGGCTCAAAGAAACTTTGAAACTCTTCAAAGATATATCAAAGGTAAAGGGGCATTGACCAAGAAATTGGGCCAGACCTTCCTTTCCTTGGGTCAAACCTGAATGCTTCCCATTATACCAGGCACTGTATGACAAAATTCAGTGCAAATGAAAAAAACAGCAAATATTTTCTATATTTGGGAATAACACACACGGCTAAACTTAAAGCCCAAAAACAGTCACAAGAGGTTGCTACCTGGTCTAACTGTCATTTGGGGTTTAAAGTTTATAGAGCACCTTGGCTTGCTTCTGTAGTGTTAAACTTCAGGGGTGATGAGCAACAGGTCACCAGCAGGAGCAGGTAAAGTGGGGTAGTTTCCAGTAAAGGAAGAAACATCAGAGTGAAGGTTATAAGAGAAGATTTAAAAGGGGGGAAATTTCTTTCCTGTTCTCCAGGATGAGGTACTTAAATGGTTGGGAGAACAAGAAAGAAATAAGTAAAAGAGAATATGAAATTAAAATCACAAGGAAATCTAAGACATTCATGCTCTCCTTTCATTTTTTTTTCTTTGAAGAGGACCCCAGTAGGGGGTTGAAATATCAAATTCATCTTCCATGTTTGTTCCACAGTTATTTCAAAATTGACAATGGACCTTTTATTACTTTTTAGGTACAGTAATTAAAATCACTTTGAAGCAAATTGGGGAAAGGAAGTGTGGTTCTTAACCATCTACATTATTTTCACTAGAGAGCTGTAAGTCCTCTGACAATATAAATCATTCTAAGGAACCACTATCAAATACACTTTGTCTCTCCAGCAAGGAAAATTACTGTAAATTACAGAGTACTATAAAAATTTTTATACAGACAGTACTGTTCTGTAGTAATACAAGTTTCAATACCTATATTCTTAGTGTCAGTCTTCTACATCAGTGGACCAGATCCCCCTTTAGAAGAGTCTGGGGGATCA
>WNWK01050733.1:0-12729 GCA_009830355.1 Cherax destructor | reverse complement strand
ACCCCCCTTTTGGGCCCCCTATAGTATGTACAGTGGCCCCTCGCATTGAACACCCCAAAACTCACCCTCATTCCAGAATGCTGATCAAGTGTGCCCCCAAAACAATTTTTCCCATAAGTAATGATGTAAATTTGAAGCCCCCATTTCAGACCCCCAAAATACATTTAAAAAAGCTTAAAAATAAACTTAAAAAGGGTGAGTTTTGGAGTGTTCGAATAATATTTTTTTTAAAAAATAATTTTTGTGTTTTTTTTTGGGTAAAACGGTTAATTGTATTTCATTATTTTTATGGGAATTATTAGTTCAATTTCGGCCATTTCGAGTTGAGGCCTAGCTCCTGGAATGGATTGGGCCCCAAAACCCCGGGGGCCCCATTTTTCATGCTTAACCCTTTGGGGGTCGGTGCGTACTAAGTTTTTTTTACGAGCAGGGGTTGGTCCGACATAGCCCAAATTCAAAGCGGCCTCAATTTAAGCAAAAAACGCTGGTGGGCCCCCAGAAAAGAAGGGGTTTCTGTGGGTAGTGTGAGTAAAAAAAAATCCTGCAGTACACACTGCATAATAAAAAAAAAAACTCTGACCTTTTTTTTGATTAAAAAAACGACTTTGCATGATTTTCGTATTTTTTTATTGATGTATTCTCTTTTTCTTGGTCTCATTTGATAGAATGGAAGATATATTCAGAAATAGAGATGACTTTGATTGGTATGACAATGAAAAGTACCTTGAAATTGAGCTTAAAGGGCAAAATGTTCGATTTTGACGATGTTCAAGAGTAAACAAATCCACCATCCCCCCAATACACATCACTGGCGAGTTTATATTAATGCACAATGCTCTGATATTATTTATCCCATTTTTAAATGATGCAGTTAAAACATAAAAATAAATCTTCTTTTTTTTGTGAGAAAAAAAATTAAAAAAAAAAAAAAAAAAAAGTGATGTAAGAGGGGCCTGGAGACATGACTAATGAACAGAGAAGATGTTATTTTAGTGCCAGGAATGTCTGCCTTGTTTATTCTGGACCCCATTTTGAAATTGGCATCGTTTGAAATTTGTGTGAAATTGGCCAAATTGCCATTTTCTGACCACTATTTTGGGTAGTTGAAATTGGTAAATGGGCGGTTTCTTGTACTCAATCGATAGAATAAATGGAGTTCTAGCGAAATAGCTATGATTTTAGTAGACTGAAACATTGGAATTGGCCAAAATAGGGCTCAAAGTGGGCGAAATCGCCGATGCGTAAATATTGTCAAGACCGATAACTTGCGAGAGCATAATTCCGTAAGTTTTCCATCAAATTTCATACTTTTGGTGTCTTATGATCGGAAAAAGATTTCTATCATTTCATAAGAAAAAAATTCCAAAAATTTTCTACCCTGAGAACGAGTTTGGGAGAGGGCCTGTCGACACCCAAAGGGTTAGGGTTGCTGCTTACCATAACCCCCAAGTCCTTTTCGCATTCTGTATGGCTAAGTTCAACATTATTCAGCTGGTAGGTGCTAGGGTTATGAACATTCCCAAGCTTTAGTACTTTGCATTTATCTACATTGAACTGCATCTGCCACTTTTCTGACCACGAATTCAGTTTGTCTAAATCCTCCTGAAGTTCCGCGACATCTACGTCTGAATCTATTATCCTACCTATCTTCGTGTCATCAGCAATTTGCTCATATCACTAGTAATTTCCCTCGTCAAAGGTCATTTATATATATTATAAACAACAATGGGCCTAAAACGATCTCGCGGAACGCCACTTGTTACAGATCCCCACTCAGATTTAACCCCATTTATGCACACTCTCTGCTTTCTATTGGTGAGCCATGACTCGATCCATGACAACAACTTTCCCCAGTGCCATGAGCAGCCACTTTCTTCAACAGTCTCTGATGTGGTACTCTATCAAAAGCCTTACTAAAATCCAGATAAACATTATCAAATTCTTTATCATGATCAATGGCCTCAAAAGCCTTGCTGAAGAAAGTTAATAAATTAGTTAGGCATTAACGGCCCCTGGTGAATCCATGTTGAGTATCATTAATCAGAATATGCCTAACGAGATGGCTTCTTATATTATCAGCTATAATTGACACTAGTAATTTGCCTACAATTGAGGTTAGGCTTATTGGGCGGTAATTTGACGATAACAACTTGTCCCATGATTTAAAAATAGGAATTACATTACCCATCTTCCACATATCAGACACTACACCTGTTTGAAGAGATAAATATATTAGTAAAAGGTTCACAGAGTTCCATTTTACATTCTTTAACCCTTTGTTGGTCCAAGGGGTCCTCTGAAACTCGTTCTCAGGGTCCACGAATTTAAAAAAAAAAAATTATGGAATGATAGAGAATCTTTTTCCGATCATAACGCCACAAAAATTATGAAATTTGATCGAAAACTAACGGAATTATGCTTTCGTGAAGTTAGCGGTAGCCATGACACTTACGCATCGGCGATTTCGCCCACTTTGAGCCCTATTTTCGGCACATTCCAATGTTTCAGTCTACTAAACGTATAGTTATTTCGCTAGAACTCCATTTCTTCTATCGACTGAGTACAAGAAACTGCCTATTTACCAATTTCAACTACCCAAAATAGTGGTCAGTAAATGGCACTTGGCCAATTTCACACAAATTTCAAACGATGCCAATTTCAAAATAGGGTCCATTATAAACAAGGCAGACATTCCTGGCACTAAAATAACATCTTCTCTGTTCATTTGTCACGTCTCCAAGCCCCTCTTACATTACTTTTGCTTTCCATTTTGAATTTTTATTCTCACAAAAAATAGAAGATTTACTGTTATGTATACAACTGCATCACTGTAAAAATGGTATAAATAATATCAGCGCACTTGTGCAAGAATATTAGACTCTCCAGTTGATGTGTATTGACGCATGGTGTGATTTGTTTACTCCTGAACATCGGCCAAAATCAAACATTTTCGCTACTTTGCGCTCTGTTTCAAGGTACTTGTCATCGTGAAACCAGTCAAAATTATCTCTATTTCTTTAATATATCATGTATTCTAAAAAATGAGACTAAGAAAACGAGAATACAAGCATAAATACCATACGAAAATAGACTGCAAAGTCGCTGTTTTAAACCAAAAACACATTTTTTTTTCCTCATTATGCACTGTGTGGCGCGGGAATTTTTATACTGCGCACACTGACCACACAGACCCATTCTATCACATCTAGGCCTAACAGCCTGTTTCTGCTTGATTTGAGGGCGCTAGAATTTAGGCGTACTAGTACGTCAATAACCACAGTGCGTAAAACGTACTTGTACGACCATAACCTCAAAGGGTTAAAGAACCCTTGAAAAAGCTCATCAGGACTCGGCAATTTGTTTTGCTTCAAATGGTCTATCTGTTTAATAACTATTTCGCTAGGACTGTGATATTACATAATTTATCTCCTTCAGGCCCACTAAAAAACCTAATGATTGGGATATTATTAATGTCCTCCTGAGTGAAAACCGAGAGAAAATAATTATTAAAATAGAGCACATTTCATGTTCTTTTGTCAGTAAGATACCCATAGTTATTTTTAAGGGGACCTATTTTATCCCCTAACTTTTGTTCTATACACCGGGAAAAACTTTTGGATTAGTTTAATCCCTAGCAACTTTAATTTTGTAGTCCCGTTTAGCTTTTCTTATCCCCTTTTAACGTCCCTTTGTCAATATATTGATTCAAAAGATGCCCTCTCCTCTTTGATACGCCTATAAATTCCTTTCTTCTGCCCTAAAAGATATTTGAGTCTATTATTCATCCATTTTGGGTCATTTCTATTTGATCTAATTTCAGCAGTCTTCTTCATGTTCTTTTGGGCAGCATGTTTTGTTCAGAAAAAATTGTATATTGATAGCCTTTCCACCCCAGTCCCAAAAAAATAAAAAAGTAAAGTCAATTTTATTTCTTTGCAGTTATAAAATTTTAAATTGGAGTTACAATCATAAACTGGGGGTGCAAGGAGAGCCACTGGCATGCCATGGCATTAGGGCAGCAATCTAAGACTTATAGATATGTACATAATACTAGAGAAAATTTATTGAGTTTATTCTAGACGTGGTACCCGACTTACGATATTCTTCATTCGAAGCTGTTAGTGTTCCCAAAACTGAATTTATCTCCATTTAAAAAAATGATAAGTAAAATAAAGTCATTTTACTCCCAAATTATACAAAAGGGAGTTAAAATAAACTGAATAAAAGGGTGAGGGATTAGGGACCATCGTTTAAAACATGTACATAATACTTTTTTTATTCTTGTATATATTTTATTTCAAATTACAATATGATTATATTATGCTGTTAAAATGACAATATGATGATATTAAATTGTAACAAGTGTTTAGGAAGGATGGTAATAAAATTGAGATTATCTTAAGGAAAATAACATTGAGCATTTTTGAAAGTAGTTTACAGTACGAGTATTTAGTTTAGGTGAGTAGGTGGTTTTTTGAGAAGAGTCTTAAATTTGTTTTCAGACAAGGTTATCTTAATATTTACTGGTAATGAATTCCAGATTCTGGGGCCCTTTATCTGCATAGAATTTTTACATTGGGTGGTATGGACTCTGGGTATATAAAAAGTGATATGTGTCTTGTGTTGTGGTCGTGGGTCCTATTAAAGTTGTTGAGGAGAATTTTGAGCGGAGGGTTGATATTAGAGTGTAGAGTTTTATGTATGTAGTAGGCACATGAATAAGTATGAATGTTTTCTACGGTGATAGTTTTAGACTTTTGAATATTGGTGGAGTATGCTGTCTAGAGTGGGAATTTATCATCATCCTGACTACTGCCTTTTGCTGGGTTATGAGGGGTCTAAGGTGGTTTAATGTTGTTGAGCCCCATGCCAATTCCCATGGGTGAGATAAGGGTAGATAAGTGAATAATATAGTGCAAGGAGAGCTGATTGTGGCAATAAGGCGATTTTGATAATATGCCTATTGTCTTTGAGATTTTCTTGGAAATTTGTTGTATGTGTTTTTTTGGAATTTAAGGCTACTGTCAAGGTGGATTCCTGGGAATTTTCCCTCTGTGAGTCTTGTGATGGTTGAACCATTGGCGTATTTTAAATGGAACATTTGGGTTTTTGTTTCCAAACTGTATGAAGTAGGTCTTGTCAGTTTTGGGAGTAAAGCTTTTTGTCATCATCCATGTTGATATTATCTGTAATTCGGCATTAACAGTGTTGGCCAGTATGACTGGATTTGGTGAGAGTAGACATAAGTTGTGTCATCTGCAAATAATATGGGTTTAGTGTTTGATGCTTGGTGGTCTTTTATGTAAATGAGGAATAGGAGTGGGCCCCAGGACACTTCCTTGAGGGACTCCGACTGTAATTTGTTGTGTGGAAGAGTTCGCTCCGTTTGTGTACACGTATTTTTCTGTTGCTAAGGTTGACTTTAGGTAGTTGAGTGGGTGCCCCCTTATACCATATTTGGCTAATTTTGTGAGCAGTAAATCTGGTCGACTGTATCAAAAGCTTTGGAGGTCTATGAAGATTCCCAGTGGACTGCTTTTTTCAAGTGCGGTGTATATTAACTCTAACATTTTATAATAGCATCGTTTGTGCCTTGTTTCCGGGAATCCAAATTGAAAAGGGTTGAGTACATTGTGTGGGGCGAGGTAGGAATAGATCTGTCTATGAATTTTTCAAAGATTTTGAAAGCAGTGGTAAATTAGAAATTGGTCTATAATTATTCAAGTCAGTTTGATCACCTCCTTTGTGGATTGGGGTGACCCTTGCTATTTTGAAATTGATGGGAAGGTAGAGGTTTCAAGGGGATTTATTGAATAGTGTTGCTATAATTGGTGCCAGTACCTGTGAGGTTTTTTGTACATAAAGGTGGTAAGCTGTTTATGTTCTACCTTGTTTTTAAGGGTGTTGATTATGGCGAGACTTTGGGTTGGTAGTAGCTGGAATAGTGTATTAGGGTAGGTGTTGGTGAGGTAGTCTATTGGACGGGGGTTGAGCTTGGGATTGTACTGCTAGATTCTTTCCATGGTGGAGAAGAAAACATTAAGTCTGTTTGCTGTCTCAGTTGGTGAGGTAGGGTTCATCTGTTTTTTTAATTTGATTGTGTTTTTTGGATATCTTTTTATTTCCTAGGATTGCAGATAGGGTCTTCCAGGTTTTTCCCTATCACCTTTTATGTTCTGGAGCCTGTTCTCATAATAAAATTTTTTTTCCCTTCTTATCAGGCTGGAAAGGATTGATGAGTAGCGTTTGATTGTTCTCTGGTTATTAGCCCCTTCTGTGTTGTTTTTCATATTGGTGCCTTTTTTTAAATTTGGTTTAAGGATGCTGGGTGTTAGCCAGGGATTGTTAAGTCTTCAGCTGTGATCTGTTTAGTTTTTAGGGCAATGTTTGTTATAGAGGTTGGGGGTTTTTTTTAAGGAAATTTTGATGCATTCATTAGTAAGTCATCCCTCGGGTTAATGATTTAACCGGCAGAGAGGGATATCTGTAACTGAATCAATCGTTAACCGAATCAATTTTCCCATAAGAAATAATGGAAATAAAATTTATCCGTTCCAGACTTCCAAAAGTAGTAAAATAAAAAAATTTTTTTAGAACTTTTGACATTAAATAATAAAAAATTTAATGAACATTAAAAAATACATGTACATATAGTACAATAACATGTCCCCTTATATTTATTGAAGAGTTGTTGATGGTGGGGGACGGGAGGAGGGGAAAGGATGGGGGTATAGTATGCTAGTGTTTGGAAGGGGAATCCCCTTCCACTAACACTCAGGTGGCAAAAATTCTTTTTTGGTGTTACTGGCTTTTTTTTAATGCCACTAGGACCAGGTTGAGAGTCACTGGACCCCTCAACCAAAAACTTTTTCCCGGGGCTCTGTGTTCGATTTTTTAAACATCCCCGAAATGACCCCCCCACTGTGTCATTGAAGGTTTAAAAATTTTGGGCCGCAAAGAATGGGGTTGGGGGGATATTCATCCATAAAGCCCTTTTTCAGTCCATTTTGGAAACTCCCTAATCCTTGGGAAAAAGGACCTTCTTCCATCTCTGTTCCCCCCCCCCTTTCCCCCTCTGAACCATTGTCCTGAAAACCTGTTCTTGTTTGGGTTCTGTTGAAGTTTGCAATCTTCAGTGGGGTTGCTCTTCCGTTCCCACCAATGTTCCACATCCCCCACCCCCCCACCTCCAACCCTGGACTTTCCCAGCCCCCAACCCCTTCCCCCCCAAAAGGCTCAGGCTCCCCGGGTCCCCGGGGTTTTAAAAGGTCAGCCCCAAACCTTCAGAATCCCCCAGGACACAGTCTGGCCCAATTTTCCGGGAATTCAAAGTCCTGGAGTCACTCCCCCCCCAAACCACCATAAGGTGTACAAATGCAGGATATGGAAATGGTTTTTTTCCAAATCTTTGGGTTTATTCATGTTTGGGGCACATCAAAGCACTTTAAACATTGCTTTGGGTAGAGTTTTTTTAAATTGGAAAAAAACCTGCTGGTCCATGGGCTGGAGGAGAGGAGTGGTATTAGGAGGCAAGAATTCACTTTGATGAATTTAAAGTCCTCCACAATTTTTTTACCAAGTTTGGAGGATGACAAGGAGCATTGTCCATTATCAGGAGGCATTTAAAGGGCAAATTTTTTTCCGGGAAAATTTTTCCCACACTGGGGCCAAACACACCATTAACCACTCAAGAAAATGTCCTTTGTGACCCATGCCTTTTGTTAGACTTCCACATCACACACAAGTTAGATTTGGTGATACCGATTGCCAAACACTACCTGGTGTACCTGAGAGAATTCCGGGGGTAACGCCCCGCGCCCGGTCTGTGACCAGGCCTCCGGGCCCAGAGCCTGACAACCAGGCTGTTACTGCTGGCCGCACGCAGTCCAACGTACGAACCACACCCCGGCTGATCAGGTCCGACTTGAGATGCCTGTCCAGTCCTGCGAAGACAGCCAGGGGTTGTTGATAACCCCCCTTGTATGCGGGGAGGCGTTAAACACTCTTGGGCCCCTCACACTTATTGTTTGCCCCTCAATGGCTAGTGGCCCCCTGCCTTCTTTGGGGGGATTTTAAACCCCCTCCCAGTCTTTTTGCTTTCGTACGGAGTGATTTTTGTGTGAATTTTGGGACTCCCCTCGAGAATTTTCCATGTGTATATAATAATTTTCTTCCCGCCTGCTTCTAGGGGTACAGGTTTAGGAACTTCAAGCTTTCCCCAGTAGTTGAGGTGGTTTATCGACTTATGCGGCGTGAAGGTTCTCTGCACATTTTCAAGGTCAGCAATTTCCCCCGCCTTGAAAGGTGAGTTGGGGCACAATATTCCACCCTAGATAGAACAAGCGATTTTAAAGTGTCAACATGAGCTTGGCTTTCCTGGTTTTGAATTTCTCATTATCCATCCTGTCATTTTCGAGTAGATGCAATTGCTACATTGTTATGGTCCTTGAAGGTGAGATCCTCTGACATGATCCTCCCAGGTCTTTGACATTAGTTTTTCGTTATTGTGTGGTTGGAATTAGTTTTGTACTCCGATGAGATTTAATTTCTTCACGTTTTCCGTATCTGAGAATTGAAATTTCTCATCATTGAACTTCATTTGTTTTCGCAGCCCATTTAAAGATTTGGTTTATGTCTGTTGGAGTCTTGCAGTGTCTTCAACGGTGGACACTGTCATACAGATTCGGGTCATCTGCAAGGAAGACACAGCACTGTGGCTTATATCCCTGTCAATGTCTGATATGAGGATGAGGAATAGGATGGGAGCAAGTACGCCTTGTGGAACAGAGCTTTTCACAGTAGCTGCCCAACTTTACTCTTTTTTTCTCCCTTTTTGTGATTTTCAAAAGATTTTAAAAAAGATACACCAGTAAAGGCTTCACTTTGCAATCCCCCTGGCATTAGCAAAAGCATCAAAGTTAGCCTGTCTTTCATAGGTTATGCCCTTGTCCCTTTTCCTCTGAGTAATGAAGGTCCTGTTGGGTTTTTCTTCCAAAACAGGCCTGTTTCATCACAATTAAACTTTTGGGGGGAGGAATTGTTCAGCCTCTATGTACTCCTGGAATTCAGGCACATTTTTTTCAGCCGCACTTTTGTCAGAACTGGCTGCCCACCATGCCTCACAACACTATTGCCATTTGATTCTTAAATTTTTAAAACCAGCCCTGCTGGCTTTAAATTCGCTCATTTTGCACCGTGCAGGCATTTTTTTAACGAGATCATCATGCAACTGCCTTGTTTTTCAATATTTTGCCCCAAACAGTATCTGTGCTAACTGTTTCTGTTCATCCACACCCAACAAATTTTCCACATCTTCCCGCACTTCATCTCTGTTTTTTGATTACATATGCACCTTTAGCAATAACAACTTCCTTGATTTTTCGTGTATTTTCTTTGGACAATGGTAGCGATGGTAGAATAGGCTTTTCCATACAGCCTGGCCAGCTCAGTGATACGCACCCAATTTTAAAATTTTTTTATTATCTCCTTCTTCGTTCTATGATTTCTGAGCCTCCTTTCCAAAGGCTTAGCACTAGGGGCTTTTTGGACCCATGGTAGCTTTTTTAGCAGTTGCAAGCACTAAAAAAAGTGGAATAATGAAATACAGTGGGCCCTGGGTTTTTGCCAAAATTGTCCCGAATGCTGCTCAAGTGCCATTTCCAAACGAATTTTCTTCCTTAAGAAATAATGTCACGAGGTTAGTCATTTAAGACCCCCCAAAAAACACTTGCAACAGACTTACGAAAATACACTTAAAAATGTTCGAGTTTGGAGATGCACAAAAAACCCAGGGGCCACGTGTACTGGTATGAATGCGGGGTGGAGGGGGGGTGGTCCCTTGAAACAAAGACACTGACGCCCCGGGGCCCCCACAGCTCCCACGCGGACGCTCCGGGGAAAAATATTAAACCAAAACAAAAATCATTAACGGGTCACTATTTTGACGTAAAAATCACTAACCGAATTTATCACTATCCGGCGCCATCGTTAACAAGGTATGACTGTATCTGAATATGTTTCAACTCATTTTGCCAGTCAATGTTATTCATTGCTGTTAAAGTTATTTACAGCTGACTCGTTATGTAGTCTGAAGGTAACTTTTTTAATATCTTGGGGGACCACATAGAACGAAAGGAACACGAAGGACTTGGGAATAATTATGTCTGTTCTTTTTTAACCCTTTCGGGGTTATTGACGTACTAGACGGCTTAGGGCCCCGGGGGTTTTTGGGGGACGTAGGGGGACGCCAAATTCTAGCGCCCTCAAATCAAGAAAACGGGCCCGTTAGGCCTAGATGTGATAGAATGGGTCTGGGTCAGGGGTGCGCAGTAAAAAAATTCCTGCACCACACAGTGCAAAAGGGGGAAAAAAAACCTGACCGTTTTTTTGGGTTTTAAAAACAGCGTTTTTTGGGAGTCTATTTTCGAAAGGTATTTATTGATGTTTTCCCGTTTTCTTGGTCTCATTTGAAAAGAGTGGAAGATATATTACAGAAATAGAGATGATTTTGATTGGTTTGACAACAAAATTTTCCTTGAAATTGGGGCTCAAAGTGGGGAAAAATGTTCGATTTTTGACGATGTTAAGAGTAAAAAAATCCACCATGACCAATACACATAAACCCAGCGAGTCTAATATTCAGGGAAAATGCTCTAATATTATTTATACCATTTTTACAACGATGCAGTTGTTTTACATAAAGAAATCTTTTTTTTTTTTGTGAGAATAAAAATTAAAATGAAAAGAAAAGTAATGTAAGAGGGGCCAGGAAACGTGACTAATGAACAGAGAAGACGTTATTTTAGTGCCAGGAATGTCTGCCTTGTTTATTCTGGACCCTATTTTGAAATTGGCATCGTTTAAAATTTTGGGGAAATTTGGGCCCAAATTGCCATTTTTCCACTTTTTGGGGAGTTGTAATTGGTAAATAGGGGTTTCTTGTACCAATCAAAGAAGAAAGGGATTTTCAGCGAAATAGCTAACATTTTAGTTGACAAAAAACAATGGAAGTTGCCAAAAATGGGGTCAAAGTGGGCGAAACCCCGATGCGTAAGTGTCATGGCTACCCCCAACTTCGGAAAGCTAATTCCTTTAGTTTTCGATCAAATTTAATTTTTTTGTGGCGTTAGGGATCGGAAAATTTTTCCCATCTTTTCATAAAAAAATTTTTTTTTTTCTTTTAATTCTTGGACCCTGAGAACGAGTTTGGGAGACCCCTTGGCCCCCTAAAAGGGGTTAAAGACCATAACAAGACAAAGATTCAACAGCCAGGAAGATGAGGGGGTGGGTTTTGGGAGAATTTTCAAAACAAGGAAATAAAAAGATGGTGACACTTTTTCAAGTCGCAGTGCCCCTCACTTAGAATACGGGGTCGTGCTGAGGCCCTGTTCAGGGCAGGAGAAATATCAGAGCGGGGAAAAAATTCAGAGATCCCCGGGGGTCACATTGAGCCATTGAAAATCTAAATTATTGGGAATGCCTTCAAGTCTTGAAATGTACTCATTGGAGCAAAAAGAGAGATAAAGATAATATATCCTGGAAAGTACTTGAGGGCCCGGTCCCAAATCTGCACACTGGGCCCTAAAACATACTGGAGTGAGAGATATGGGAAAGTGTAAAATAAACCCAGTGAGGAGCGGGGGGGCGGGGGGGACAAAAGGGGCACTGTATTAACACCCGGGGGGCCCAGACTATTAAAAAACTTAACCCGAAGATATCCGAAAATCCCCTGGAACCAGTGTAGAAGTTTTAAGAGGAAAATGGACAAGTATCTTCACCAGGTGCCAGATCAACCAGGCTGTGAGGGGTATGTGGGGGGAGCGGGCCCCCCAGCAGCAAACAGCCTGGTTGACCAGGCAAACACCAGACGAGCCTGGGCCCATGGCCGGCCCAGAGAGTGATAAACCCCGAAACTCTTCAAAGGTATATCAAAGGGAGTATGGCATCCACATTAGTGTTGCAAAGAAAAAATAAAAGTGCTTTTACTTTTGGGTTTCCTTTTTATTTCTTGAAACATGAGCGGTGGCTGCCATGCACTCGAAAAATTTTTTTTCTTGGGCAACAGTAATTTTTCATCAGTGTTTTATTGAAGATTAACACAAATAAAATTCAGGAGAATCATCTAATATTGGACAATTTGGCTGAATTCCACTATTACTATCATCAGATTGTGAGACATTTGGCCCAAAAGAGGTACTTTCTGCCAGTTCTACACCCTGTTGGTCTGCGAATTTTGTTTGCTGGTGTTGGCAGGGCTACTGCTGCTGTCACGTCTGGTGGTGGTATCATGGCTGATGGTGTCAACATGTTGTTGTCACGGGGTTGTGTTGTCTCAGTTGATGTCACTGCTGTTTGGGGCAGTCACAGCTGGTGAAGGTGCTGCCAAAGCTTTTTGGGTACCAATGAATGAAGCATGAATGTTACCCTCACTATGTCCTACAACAATATCAATCTAGGGGGTAGAACAATTAAAAAACACAGCTGAGAACCAGATGTAGTATAATTTCTGCACTGGTGTTTGATAGGTGAATATTCTGGATCACTATCACTTGATTCCGCACCCCCTCCTTTTACTCATCTCCACTGTCATCACCCCCATAAGTCCACTCACTATTCAATTCAAGGGGGAAAAAAGCCTTCAGTGACTCCCCTTTTTTTATGTATCAAGACCAGGGGGGGGGCAGCACTGTTATATCTTGTGTTGAACTAGTGCTTGTTTCCCGTCCTGGT
>WNWK01050732.1:0-12729 GCA_009830355.1 Cherax destructor | reverse complement strand
AAGATTTTTAAAAAAAAATATGAAAAAAATTTATTCAAAATGCTATAAAATTGATTTTATTGCATTTTTACGATTTAAGGATTTTCAAGGATTTTCTGAAAAACTATTTTAGATAAAATATACCTATGAGTAAGCTTCTCAAAAGAAAATCATAAAATTTTGCTTACTTTCCCAAAATTTCAATTGCAGTAGAAATTTATTTTAAAGTGTGAAAATCTAAGTATTTTAGGTAAAAAATGGTTTTCCAGAAAGCACTCAAACCGCTCTAAAACGTCGAAATATGCAATAAAATACGATTTTACATTTTTCTGAGTTTTTTAATGTTTCATGTATTTTCGAAAATATGTAAATATTCTATAAAAATATTGATTTTAAGATTTTTAATAGGATTTTAAAATATGTAAAAAATTTAAATTAAATATTCAAAAATGCTATAAAACTTGATTTTATTGCTTTTTTTGACGATTTAAGGCATTTTAAAGGGATTTTTGAAAACTATTTTTTAGATAAAATATCCCTATAGTAAGCTTCTAAAGAAAATCAAAAAATTTTGCTTACTTTTCCCATAAATTTCAATTGCAGTGAAATTTATTTAAAAGTGTGAAAATTAAAGTATTTTAGCTAAAACGAGTTTGCCAGAAAAGCACTCAAACCGCTCTAAAACGTCGAAATATGCAATAAAATACGATTTTACACATTTTTCGAGTTTTTTAATTGTTTCATGTGTTTTTCGAAAATAAAATGAAATATTCTATAAAAATATTGATTTTTATAGATTTTAATTGTTTTTTTAAAAATATGTAAATAATTAATAAATATTCAAAAATGCTATAAAACTTGATTTTATTGCATTTTTTGACGATTTAAGGCATTTTCAAGGATTTTCTGAAAAATTATTTTTTTAGATAAAATATACCTATAAGTAAGCTTCCTATGCATGAAATTCTATTTAAAAGTGAAAATCTAAGTATTTTAGTAAAAATGAGTTTTGCAGAAAAGATCAAACTTAAAAGGAAATATCAATAAAATACGATTTTACACATTTTTCTGAGCTTTTTAATGTTTCATGTATTTCGAAAATAATATGAAATATTCTATAAAAATATTGATTTTTATAGATTTTTAATGGGATTTTTAAAAATATGTAAATAATTAATAAATATTCAAAAATGCTATAAAACTTGATTTTATTGCTTTTTTGACGATTTAAGGCATTTTCAAGGATTTTCTGAAAACTATTTTTTAGATAAAATATACCTATAAGTAAGCTTCCTAAAAGAAAATCATAAAATTTTGCTTACTTTTTCCATAAATTTCAATTGCAGTAGAAATTCTATTTAAAAGTGTGAAAAAATGAGTTTTGCCAGAAAAGCACTCAAACCGCTCTAAAACGTCGAAATATGCAATAAAATACGATTTTAGCACATTTTTCTGAGCTTTTTAATGTTTCATGTATTTTTCGAAAATAATATGAAATATTCTATAAAAATATTGATTTTTATAGATTTTTAATGGGATTTTTTAAAAATATGTAAATAATTAATAAATATTCAAAAATGCTATAAAATTGATTTTATTGCATTTTTTGACGATTTAAGGCATTTTCAAGGATTTTCTGAAAAACTTTTTTTTAGATAAAATATACCTATGAGTAAGCTTCCTAAAAGAAAATCATAAAATTTTGCTTACTTTTCCCATAAATTTCAATTGCAGTAGAAATTCTATTTAAAAGTGTGAAAATCTAAGTATTTTAGGTGAAAATGAGTTTTGCCAGAAAAGCACTCAAACCGCTCTAAAACGTCGAAATATGCAATAAAATACGATTTTAGCACATTTTTCTGAGCTTTTTAATGTTTCATGTATATTTCGAAAATAATATGAAATATTCTATAAAAATATTGATTTTTATAGATTTTTAATTGGATTTTTTAAAAATATGTAAATAATTAATATATATTCAAAAATGCTATAAAACTTGATTTTATTGCATTTTTTGACGATTTAAGGCATTTTCAAGGATTTTCTAAAAACTATTTTTTTAGATAAAATATACCTATGAGTAAGCTTCCTAAAGAAAATCATAAAATTTTGCTTACTTTTCCCATAAATTTCAATTGCAGTAGAAATTCTATTTAAAAGTGTGAAAATCTAAGTATTTTAGCTAAAAATGAGTTTTGCCAGAAAAGCACTAAACCGCTCTAAAACGTCGAAATATGCAATAAAATACGATTTTAGCACATTTTTCTGAACTTTTAATGTTTCATGTATTTTCAAAATAATATGAAATATTCTATAAAAATATTGATTTTTATAGATTTTTAATTGGATTTTTTAAAAATATGTAAATAATTAATAAATATTCAAAAATGCTATAAAACTTGATTTTATTGCATTTTTTGACGATTTAAGGCATTTTCAAGGATTTTCTGAAAAACTATTTTTTTAGATAAAATATACCTATAGTAAGCTTCCTAAAAGAAAATCATAAAATTTTGCTTACTTTTCCCATAAATTTCAATTGCAGTAGAAATTCTATTTAAAAGTGTGAAAATCTAAGTATTTTAGCTGAAAAATGAGTTTTGCCAGAAAAGCACTCAAACGTTAAAACGTCGAAATATGCAATAAAATACGATTTTAGCACATTTTTCTGAGCTTTTTAATGTTTCATGTATTTTCGAAAATAATATGAAATATTCTATAAAAATATTGATTTTTATAGATTTTTAATTGGATTTTTTAAAAATATGTAAATAATTAATAAATATTCAAAATGCTATAAAACTTGATTTTATTGCATTTTTTGACGATTTAAGGCATTTTCAAGGATTTTCTGAAAAATTATTTTTTAGATAAAATATACCTATAAGTAAGCTTCCTAAAAAAAATCATAAAATTTTGCTTACTTTTCCCATAAATTTCAATTGCAGTAGAAATTTATTTAAAAGTGTGAAAATCTAAGTATTTTAGTAAAAATGAGTTTTGTCAGAAAAGCATAAAACCCCTTAAAACGTCGAAATATGCAATAAAATACGATTTTAGCACATTTTTCTGAGCTTTTTAATGTTTCATGTATTTTTCGAAAATAATATGAAATATTCTATAAAAATATTGATTTTTATAGATTTTTAATGGGATTTTTAAAAATATGTAAATAATTAATAAATATTCAAAAATGCTATAAAACTTGATTTTATTGCATTTTTTGACGATTTAAGGCATTTTCAAGGATTTTCTGAAAACTATTTTTTTAGATAAAATATACCTATAAGTAAGCTTCCTAAAAGAAAATCATAAAATTTTGCTTACTTTTCCCATAAATTTCAATTGCAGTAGAAATTCTATTTAAAAGTGTGAAAATGTATTTTAGGAAAATGAGTTTCCAGAAAAGCACTCAAACCGCTCTAAAACGTCGAAATATGCAATAAAATACGATTTTAGCACATTTTTCTGAGCTTTTTAATGTTTCATGTATTTTTCGATAATAATATGAAATATTCTATAAAAATATTGATTTTTATAGATTTTTAATGGGATTTTTTAAAAATATGTAAATAATTAATAAATATTCAAAAATGCTATAAAACTTGATTTTATTGCATTTTTGACGATTTAAGGCATTTTCAAGGTTTTCTGAAAACTATTTTTTTAGATAAAATATACCTATGAGTAAGCTTCTCAAAAGAAAATCATAAAATTTTGCTTACTTTTCCCATAAATTTCAATTGCAGTAGAAATTCTATTTAAAAGTGTGAAAATCAAAGTATTTTAGCTAAAAAACGAGTTTTGCCAGAAAAGCACTCAAACCGCTCTAAAACGTCGAAATATGCAATAAAATACGATTTAGCACTTTTTTCTGAGCTTTTTATTGTTTCATGTATTTTTCAAAAATAATGAAATTTCTAAATATATATTTTTATAGATTTTTAATGGGATTTTTAAAAATATGTAAATAATTAAATATTTAAAAATGCTATAAAACTTGATTTTATTGCATTTTTGAAAAATTTAAGGCATTTTCAAGGATTTTCTGAAAAATTATTTTTAGATAAAATATACTATGAGAAAACTTCTCAAAAGAAAATCATAAAATTTTGCTTACTTTTCCCATAAATTTCAATTGGTAAAATTCTATTTAAAAGTGTGAAAATCTAAGTATTTAGATAAAAATGAGTTTTGTCAGAAAAGCATCAAACCGCTCTAAAACGTCGAAATATGCCATAATTGCGATTTTAGAACATTTTCTAACTTTTTAATGTTTCATGTTTTTTTTTCGAAAATAATATGAAATATTCT
Source organism: Cherax destructor (assembly GCA_009830355.1). NCBI lineage: Eukaryota > Metazoa > Arthropoda > Malacostraca > Decapoda > Parastacidae > Cherax > Cherax destructor. Next base: position 8,436 of record WNWK01050732.1, on the reverse strand, counting down.
ATAAAAATATTTTTTTTTATAGATTTTTATTTGATTTTTAAAAATATGTAAATAATTATTATATATTCAAAAATGCTATAAAACTTGATTTTATTGCATTTTTGACTGATTAAGAGCATTTTCAAGTTTTTGTGAAAAACTTTTTTTTTAGATAAAATATACATAAAAAAATTTTTTTTTTTTTTTTTTTTTGGCTTCTTTTTTCATTTTGCTTCTTTTTTCATATTTTTATTCGGGTTTCCTTTTTGGGTGTGATTTTTTGGTTTAGGTGAATTTTTTTGCCCAGGGGGTTTACCTTTTTTTGGCCTCGGGGTTTTGTATTCTTTGTTTCCTAGTTTTGTTTCTTTTTTCCCCCATTTTGAATTCTTTTTTTATTTTATTTTTTTGTTATTGTTTATTTTTTTTTCCCCCAGGGGGTTTTACCTTTTTTTTTGCCTTTGGGTTAACTTTTTTCCCGTTTGGGGACCTTTTTGTTTCCTAGGGGGTTTTTACCTTTTTTGGCCCTAATTTCTTCTTTTTTCCTATTTGGTATTCTTTTTTTAGATTTGAATTTTTGGGCCTCCTTTTTGGGTGATTTTTGGGTTTTATTGGGTTTACCTTTTTGGTTATGTTATTATTTTCTTTTTGTTTTTTTTAATTTTTTTGTTATGGTTTTTTTTGTTTTATTTTTATTCTTTTGTTATTGTTTATTCTTTTTGTTAGATTTGGATTTTTTGGCCTATTTTAATTTTTTTTTCCTAGGGGGTTTTTACTTTTTTTGGTTCATTTTTTGCTTTTTTCCCAATCTTTTTCCCCAAGTGATTTTTTTAGTGTATTTTTGTTTTGTGATTTTGTTTCCCAGGGGTTTCCCGGGCTTAGCCCCATGAATGTTCCGGAATTTTCGCTTTTAATTTTCTTTGGGAATAAATAAATGTCTTTATTGCCTCAAATGCCCCTTGTTTTGTTACAAATTTCTCACTACCCGTCTACCCGTTGATGTTTTCTTCGGGTATTTTGTACGTCATTATCATCTCATTATTCGTCATCCGGGTTTCCCTTTCTTCTAGGATGTGTTCCTTCAGTCATCCCTCGCAGGTTATTGGTGCACTTCGGCCCGAAACGTCCCCCAGTTTCAGTCTCCTGAGTGTGGGTTATGTGTATGCAGCTAAAAGGTTTGTGGACAGAGGCACAATTTGAAAGGCTCTACACAGAGCAAAATTTTCCCAAATATTTGTCCCTGTTAGTAGCTGGAGTGTTGAATGTAAGTAAACTTCCTAGTGTAAGATTCCTTGGGTTGTTTGTATTCTTCCTTGTTTTACTTGAGCACTAACAACCCTTTGACCAGGAAACACCGGGAGCCGGGGAAAGGCAACCCCGACGGGTACGACATCGTTTATATGTTGCCCATCTTCAAGTGAATTCATATATTACTCCGGGTAGCAGTTACACCCAGGAAAAGTGTCCTCTCACTAGCATGGCTTCAGTTCCTTTAGTGTGTATCTTATTCTTTCCTTTGGCCTTCAATTTTTCCCTTTGCGTATTCCATGGTTATTTACATATTTTAGGTTTTGGCTCCATCTGTGGCAATTTCCTTTTATTGCAAGTCTTTGTTATCTGTCTGGCTGCTTCAGTTCCCGGCATTTCCTTGGGTTTTTATTTTTGTTTTTCTCTTTTTATTTTTTTCAATATTCACCTGACCACTTTTTCTGGGGTCTAGTTGGCCTTCATCTTTTTGTTTTTTTAACAATATATCTGTTTTGTTGAAACAAAGGGGGTTTATCTGCAAATTAACCTGGCATCAGGCCTGGATTAAGAATAAAAAATATCAAAAGCGGTCCCGTATTCCCATAATAATGACGGGTTTTTCCAAGCAAAATATTTTGAAATTTTACAAAACCTGTGTATTTTGTGTATATTATTCATCGTTCATAAAGCTAATTTCCTTTCTTTCACTAAGTCCATATTTATATATCCCGGACATTTAAACCCCTGTTTACACATTTTGTTATGTCTGGTTTACAAAGGGTTTTAAAAACCCATAAATGTATAAAAAAAGCAGATCTTTAAGGCTGTATAATTTTGTTACAAATTCAAAAAGCCTTAACCCCCAAAACTGATTTTGAAAATTACCTCAATTTTAACATGAAATTACACCCTATGCAGAAAACCCCTGTGAAAAAATTTTTAAAATTTTTAAAAGGTTTTTGATTTTTCACATTATCAAGGAATAACGTGAAAATCACCCCGGGAAGCATATTCTTTCATATTTTCTGCATATTCTGATATCACCTGTTTCTTTTTAGCCACCTCTGTGTTTTTACATTGTCACTGATATAACTTCAGGTGTGCTACACGGGATTTTTAATTTTTTCTTTTTTTTTGGGGAAAATTTTACCTCCTGTGCATTGGCTTGTCTTATCTTGTGTTCTATGAAGGCGTTTTTATTACCATATTTTTTTCCCTTCTGATGTTTCTTTGATGTGTTTTTTTTTGGAACTTCTTTTTCTGTGTTTTCCCCTTGTTTTTTTAAAAGTTGCATGTTTTTTCTTTTGTTGGGAAAAAATTCTGAAGGCCCCCAAAATTAAGTTTAAATTTTAAATTTGAAGTGGTGGACAAAAGGGAGAATGTTTCCATTCTTTTTTTTAAATTTCATTTGAATTTTAATATAATCGTTGCTACTTAGGCTGTAAAATCAAAGGTTTTCAATGGTATTTGTATTGTTTGAAGGCATGGGTGACGGAGGGTGTGATGGGTTGGGGGAACAGTGATCCCTCTTTGACCAGTGTAACATGTTGTGATCACCTCCTTGACCATTTAAATGTTGTGATCACCTCCTTGCCCAAAATGTAACATGTTGTGATAAACCCTCCTTGACCAGTGTAACATGTTGTGATCCCCCCCCAGTGTAACATGTTGTGTTTTACCCCCTTGACCAGTGTAACAGGGTTTGATCACCCCTTAAATTTAACAAAAGTTTTGGGGCCCCCCTTGACCAGTGTAAATGTTGTGACCCCTTTTTTAAAGTGTAACATGTTTTTCACCTCCGTGACCAGTGTAACATGTTTTGATAAACCCCCCGTGACCAAAAATTTGGATCCCCCTTTCCCAAATGAACATGTTTTGATCACCCCCGTGACTAGTGAAATTATCACCTTCTGACAAGTGTAACATGTCATCACCTCCGTGACTAAGTAACATGTTATCACATCTGTGACTAGTGTAACATGTCACCCACCTCCATGACTAGTGTAACATGTCATCACCTCCGTGACTAGGGAACATGTCTTCACCTCCGTGACTGGGGGTAACATGTCATCACCTGTGACTAGTGTAACATGTCATCACCCCCTGACTAGTGAAAAATGTCATCACCTCCGTCAGACTCCCCCTCTCAATTATCTTTTCCCCTTTAAAAGGGGTTTTTTTACCGCGGTCAAAAAAGGAAAAATTAAAAAAGATAAATCTTCCGCATTGGTTCCCTTATTGGGAGGCCTTTTGGGGGGGGTGGGTTTGGCACCAGTTGGCGCTACTGGTTGGGGGGGGGTGAAAACATTCGAGAGAGAGGAGGGGGGGGGAATATAGTGTTAAGAGGGGTTTTTGTGGGAGGGACCCCTTTTTGGGAATTTTGGGGGGCAGGTTCCACTGGAACCCGGGGGGGGAAAATTGCTCACAGCTCCCCCCCCTGTTGAAAAAATTTATTTCATTTTAAAAAAACAACTTTTTTTTTGACGCTTGACTTGGTTGTGTGCCACTAGGTGTGTGTTCTCGTAGGAGACTGTGTTTTGGGGTGTGTGTGGGGTACTCCCCTTTTGTGGTTGCGGGGGGCCATTCCGCTCCGGGGCCCCCTTTTTAGGTTCATCCCCCCTTCCCCTTTTTTTCCCTATTTGGGTTTCGGGGGGCGAGACTCAAAACTCCTGGCCCCGTGTGTGTGTGTGTATTTGTACTCACCGCTTGTGTTTGGGGGGCAAAACCCCGGCCCCGCCTCCGGGGCAATTTCACGGGATCACTGACTTCTGTTTTTTTTGGGCCACATATTTTGAAACTGTTTTATTTCCTTCACAATTTTTTGCACTTTCAACCACCCCGAGGTTTTAAAAAAATATTTTTACATTTTTTTTGGGCCCCTCTGTTTTTCAGCTTGATTTGTCCCTTTGATCCCCGTTTTTTTAAATTTAAATAGTATGTACTATTTTCCCCAAACAATTTCTCCTAAGATTTTTTTGTAGTAACATGTCTCCCCTTGTCCCTTTTCTAAAGTCGTGATTCAGTGGTTTTTTCCTTTCCTCATGGGGAAACCCCTTTAGCCTTGTACTACCCTGGATCAAACCTTTGTCCTTTTCTTGGTTTTTTTCCTTGCTTGACCAGGGGTGGGGGTCCATGTTTGGGGGCCCCGTACTCAGTGGTTCCCCCATGTTCTTTTATAAGGTTCGGGGTTTTTTTTAAAGGCCCCGAATGCTATTCTGGGGGTTCCAAGGGGTATTTTTTCTTTATGTTTGGGTTATTTTCCCCCCCGGGGTTATTTTTTTTTTAAATTTTTTAACTTATTTTTCCCCTCCTTTTTTACTCAGTGCCCGGTCTATTCAGTTAAAATTCCCTGACTTTGCACTTGTTCAGGTTGAACTTGAGAAACCACCCCTTTTTTTAATTTTTGTCTGTTTTTGGGCCCCCTGAAAATTTCCCCTTCCCCCCTTTCTTATTCTTTTTAGTTTTCATACATGTACTCCCTAATCATAGAGAGCTCCCCTTTTTAACCCTGTCTGTTCCTTTCATTTCTGTGCAATCCGCTCAGCCCGTTTTTTTTACCTCTGTGACTGTCGTAGAAATCCAGAAATTTTGTAAGACAGGATTTTTCCAGCCCAAAAATTTCTGCTATTCTCTGTAAAGAATGTGCTTGTTCCGCGATGCAATATCCTTTTTTCACATCTTCTCCAGAAATCTTGACATTTTCCCTTTTTTTTGTTATGTGAGTTTCATCCTGTTGATCTGGCCCTTTGTACAGTTCCTTGTGGTGACTTCCACTTTCTTCTGTGAAGACTCTTTGAATTTTTGCGTCTCTTCCTTTTTTCTCCCATTTTCCGTCAGTACCCCATCATCCTTTTTTTGCATTATCACCGATCCTTCACAGTTGTTTATCTTATGTAGCTGTGGAGTAACTTTGGTTTTTTTGGGCCCTTTTGTTTCTATGTCTTTTTCAAATTGATTTTGTAGCTTCTCTTTTTTTTTCTTTGTGGGGGTTTTGTGTGTGTGTGTGTGTGTTTTTTTTTTTTATTTCGCTCTTTTTGTTTGCCGGTTTTCTGCAGTTTGATTTGCTCTGTATTTTTCGAGTCGTCTTTCTCCTCCAGTTGACCTCACTGTACCCCTGAGTAACCATGGGCTTTCCTCCGTCAACAATTATTTCGAACGAAAAGGCTATAGGGTGATTGGGCAAACAAAAATCCCCAAAGAGAAGTTATGACACGTTTCCCTTTTGGACCGTGGAAGGGCACGGATTTGAAAATAGTCCAAGTCAGACCTAAACGTCGTCAGGGAGGATTATTTTTGAATAAATATTTTCTTGACTTTCCACTTTGCTTCTATTACCCTCATCCTTTCTTGTGCATCATTCCCCTCCAGTTCTCCCCCTTGTTGACCTCTCAGAAATTTTTTAAATTTCCCCCGTAGCAAAAAAGAAACGGTATTAAAAAAGGAAGCAATAAAACAAAAAATGGGGCAATAGCAACAGAACTAAAAAAATAACAAAGCGGTAACAATGAAACAATAGCGACAACAGAAGCAAAGACGCAATTCAGCAATGAAGCGGCGTGTAAAAAGTAATTAAAAAGTGGCTGTAAAAAGAAACAGCAGAATCAACAGATGAACCGGATCACAAACGCTGGATCGAAACAAAAGCGTAGGAGCAACAGATGAAAAAGGATCAACAAAGGCATTTGAATCGTAAAAAACAGCAGTAGCAACAGAAGCAAGGGGGGAAAAAAAATCAAAAGAAGCAGCAGTAGTAGGATTAACAAAAGTAGCAGTATCAACAGGAGCAGCAGTAGTACCGAAAAAAGGGCCCCAGACAAGCCGGAAAAGAAGCAACAGACGCAGATCCACCACAGATAACAGCAAGATGTCTCAGCAGACGGAGTCGTAAGATTAGAGTTGAAAAGTCTAAGACCAGTCCTAAAGGTTTCTTTCAGATATATATCACAAAGATTCGAGGGAGACAGACCCACTTAAATCTTCTCAAAACGAAGCGCGTTTCTTTTAACGCGTATTTCTTGACCCTCTTTTCAAAAAAAGAGATATAAGAAATATCTCTAACAAAAATAATTTTAGGGGACATGATGAAACAATTTGGTCAAAATAAAGTCGCTCGAGAGTATTCAAACGATGTTTTTGGGGGTACAAAGGTGTTTTTGGGAGTATTCAGTGGTGTTTTTTAGCAATTTCAATGGTGGACAGTATTCAATGGTGTTTTGGCAGTATCCAATGGTGTTTTGGGATTCCTCAAACAAGTAAACAGAAGCCAAAGTCATGGTGTTCCGACGACCTGCTTGAGTAAGTAGTGTGAAAGAGTCGTTCAGTACACTATTAATTAAATAGTCATCACAAATATGTCTATAAAGTGGACGATGACCATTGTGATACAAAATAAAGATAGGCTTGAAATTCTAATTTTTAGACCTCAACAGTGGGGAAAATTATTAAAAAAGTAATAGCTGAAGGATCCTGTATATTCACTTGTGTGTCCACTTAAACAACATCCAGAAATAATGCTAGTGGTAAATAGACGTAAAACACTTGTATGCGCAGCTTTTGGGTAAATTGGGAAAGTAATTGTCTGGGGAACAGCACTAGTTTGTATCCCATGCTTTTATCCACCTTTGTCTCTGTAATTTCCAGTCATTTTTTTTAAAATTTTTGGTATATTTTTTTCCTTGTATTTCATGCCGGGGGTAGGGTGGGGGGAGGATTCTGTTTACTTTTTTGCCTCAAACTTCAAAATTGGGGTTGCGGGAAAAGGGTTATCGTGATCTACCTGTATATACTGAACAATTTCTAGTTGAGTATATATATAAAATTTAATGACATCTATTTGCGTTTGTCAAATATTTATATACTTTATTTTATTCTTTTTTTTTTTTTTTTTTTTTAAAAAAAAAAAAAAAAATTTTATATATATATATATATATATATATATATAAACACAGTGTCCTACTGGGACAAACCGATCATTAAAAAAATTTCCAACACTTTCTCAACAACGCTTCAGGAAAAGAAAGCTGTCTCCCAACGGTGAAGGCACAACATTCAGATTTCCTTTTTTGCGTTCCCAATTCCTCCTGGGGACCCGACTGACCCACAGGCCATTTGGGTTGGTGTTGCCCTTTGCCAGCCGCCCTATTCACCCATAGGTGATTTGGGCAGGGCGACGTTTCTCAATTCGACTTCAGGGTCTCGGGTCATACATCAGAAGGGGAAAAAATGCTAGACATGAGGAGGCCCCGCATCATAAAGAGAAGTCTCGCCACATCCTGTTGCCCAGCTCAATGGGAACCCCAAAAGGAGGTCCGGGAAGTCAAAATCGCCCCGATGGAGCACTTGCTACCCTGGAAGGATGGTAAGCAGATTGCCGGGGCACACCTGTCCTGCCACGTTGGCGGACACTTACTTGCCATACTCTTTTAAGGGGTGGAACCGCCAGTTACAGGGGACCCCAAAATCCGCAAATATGAGGCCTGCCCAGTTGCCTAATTTTTCCCAATAGGGTCGGAGACCCTTGGGGCGTGGGGGTGTGCTCTAAAGTTCCTCAAAAAGCTGGGGGAAAACTCATCACACAAACCAAGGATCACAGATGGCCAGCTTTCCCCTTTTGAGACTCAGTGTCGGATCCCGAAGGAAAATGCCGCAGCATTCTGGGATGGGCCCACACAATTGGGTTTTTTTATATATATATATATATATATATATATATATATATATATATATATATATATATATATATATATATATATTCAATAACACACTCGACTGCTAGGGGGTCGAACTGTGTTGTTTTACCCCCCATGGTGAGCGAAAATTCTACGCGCCTAACCCACGGGGCCCTAGAATCCTACAAGAATCACACCCCGCATAGGTGTTGTACCGTGATCCGAGGACAGATGATGTGGGTGCCTCAGAGCTCATTTCATTTACCCCCGTTTGGGCACTACCCCCACAAGCAGTTTTATCGTATTTAGAACGAGGGTATTTAATCAATAAAACACTTGGGTGCCGGGGATCGAACCCGTGTTCGATCCCCGGTATCGTGTTGTTTTGATTAAATACCACTCGTTCGGGTTACAAAATTTTTTTTTTTTTTTTTTTTTTTTTAAAAAAAAAAAAAAAAAAAAAATTTTATATATATATATATATATATATATATATATATATATATATATATATATATATATAAACCACCGTCAACAAAAAGGA
>WNWK01050731.1:0-12730 GCA_009830355.1 Cherax destructor | reverse complement strand
TTTTAAAATTTTTGCTTTTTCGGGAAGTACTAATGTAAATAAACCGCGTACATTGTTTACATCGGGAGAAACATCCTAGATCACCCCCAAAAAAAAAAAACACAAAAAAGCCTTTATTATTATTATTATTATTTATAATAATTTACAAAAAATAATAAATTTTTTTTTATTTATTAAAATAATAATAAATAAATAATAATATTAATATTGATAAAATAAAAACAACGCTCTGGAGTGTTAATGTCACCCAAACCTATCAAAATACATATACATTTAAGTCCCCAGATTTGATTATTGTTATATATTTTATTATTATTTTTAAATTTTTAATATTATATTATTAATAATTTTATTATCTTTTATTATTATTACTATTATTTTATTATCATCCCCAACATACTTGTTCCCCAAAGATAAAAATTTTCCCCACAAGAAAAATGTAAACACCGGGGCCCCAAAGCTGACCCCTTTACTTTTATTTTAAAGGGAAGTTTATTCAGGTATACACAAAACAGTTATGATTATCATAAAATTTGAAGAACCTAGGAAAACCCCAAAAAAGTCAGAATAGGATTATTTCCAGTGTATTTTTTTCCTTTTCCTTTTTTTCCCTTCCGGGGCGCCAGCTTGCCCCCCATAGTACAAGATAGAGTAATCGGCAGCATTTGGAAAAAAAAGAAAAAAAGGAAGAAGAAACACAAATTCACAGAAAAGGGATTAGCTGGTTTGTTCATCTGTGTGTTTTTTTTCCCCGTGGCACAAAAAAAATGTTTAAAACCTGAACAAGGTTTATGAGGGGAATAATAATAATAATTAATAAAGATTAAGATTTTTTTTTGAATAACAATCGCCCCGGAGTGTTTTAAAATGTCAGCTAAAAACCTATACAAGTGCCGCTTTCTATCTTACTATTAACAATCAAGAAAATTTGACAAATAGTAGTTTTGGAAAATTTTAAAAAGCAGGACGAGGGCGAGGAGTTTGAGAGCGTGCCCCGTTCTCATACGGCAAAATTTTTTTTTAACTCGCAGAAGCCCGCTAACTCCAGTCGTCAAACAAGTCGGAAGTGGAGGGAACGAAAAAAATAAAGGGCCAAAATCCCTTTTGGGAACACCCACATACTTTTGTTAGGGGAGTGATAATATGTAGATGTGGATACATGTTGAAGTGATAATATGGGGAGGATACATAGGGGAGTGATACATATGGGAGTAAACATAGTGGGAGTGATACATATGGGAGTGATACATATGTGGAGTAACATATGGGAGTGATACTATGGGGAGTGATAAATTGGGGTAAACAATGTGGAGTGAACATATGGGGGTGGTACATTGTGGGAGGATACATAGGGGAGGATAAATTTAGGAACACCCACCGGTACTCCAGGGAAAAAACAGGTACACAAATAACCCAACCCTAGGGGGGAGAGCTTTTCCCGTCTCTTCCAACCATTTTTCGTGCCCTTTAAACCCCTTTGGGGGGCGGTGCTGTACTAGTACTTTTTCGAGAGGGTTGGTGCCATTAAAATACAGTGGTACCTCGAGTTACATTTTTCGTTTGGGAAGCGTTCAATGCCATTACCAAACGAATTTATCCCCAAAAGGGGAATAATGTAAAATAGACTAGTCCTTTACACCCCAAAAATATACTTACAAAAGCTTTTAAAAAAAATAAACTTAATAAAAGGGCGATTTTGGGGACCATCGTAACTGGGAGACCACTGTACGCCCAAATTCTAGCGGCCCCGTTTAAGCAGAAAACGTCTGGTAGGCATACATATGAAAGAATGGGTCTGTGTGGTCTGTGTGTGCAGTATAAAAAAATCCTGCAGTACACACTGCATAATGAGAAAAAAACTCTGTTTTTTTCGATTAAAACAGTGACTTTGCAGTCGATTTTCGTATGGTTTTTATTGATGTATTCTCGTTTTCTTGGTCTCATTTGATAGAATGGAAGATATATTACAGAAATAAAGATGATTTTGATTGGTATGACAATGACAAGTACCTTGAAATTGAGCTCAAAGTAGCTAAAATGTTCGATTTTGACGATGTTCAAGACTAAACAAATCACACCATGCCTCCAATACACATCAACTGGCGAGTCTTATATTCATGCACAAGTGCTCTGATATTATTTATACCATTTTACAATGATGCAGTTGTATACATAACAGTAAATCTTCTATTTTTGTGAGAATAAAAATTCAAAATGAAAAGCAAAAGTAATGGAACAGATGCCTGGAGACGTGACTAATGAACAGAGAACATGTTATTTTAGTGCCAGGAATGTCTGCCTTGTTTACTCTGGACCCTATTTTGAAATTGGCATCGCTTTGAAATTTGTGTGAAATTGGAAAAGTGCCATTTTCTGACCACTATTTTGGGTAGATGAAATTGGTAAATAGGCGGTTTCTTGTACTCAATCGATAGAAGAAATCGAGTTCTAGCAAAATAGCTATAATTTTAGGAGACTGAAACATTGGAATTTGTCAAAAATAGGGCTCAAAGTGGGCAAAATCGCCAATTTTTTTTTTTCCAAAATTTTCGACCTCAGGAACACTTTCCTGAGAAGGCATGTCGACCCCCAAAGGGTTAACAATCTTGCTCCATCCATTAAGTTTAAAGCTGAATGGGAATGTAATTCTTTGCTTCCTTCCTTGATGTTCATGTCCACCACTGAGATACAGGTTTTGCTTTTCTATTTACCACAAGCCTATGCACAGTGGCATGTATTTTTCACTGCTTTTTTTTTTATCATGCTTTCTCTGTTAAGAAAATTGTTCTTATTTCTTTTTCTCCATGCTCTCTGCATTTGTGATCATCAATTTCTTGAATCAAAATTTCCACTCTTTGTAATTCATCTTCTTGCCTTGACCACCCTTCCCATTTCATAAACTCTGCCTTCTCAGTGCTAAACGAACTTTCTTCTCTCCTAAACTCTCTACCCTGGGAACTCTCCTGTTCTCTGCCTTCCCTATATTTCCAGTCTTTCTAATCTCAGCAACTCTTTCCATTCCTTAAACATCAAACTTTCTTTCACCAGACTAACACTCTTCGCACCAATCTAGTTCATACCTCTCCTCTCCCCATAGATTCTCCTGGTTTCTACTCTGTTTCCTGTTCCTTTTGTTCTCATCAGTACTTTGGAGAAACTGCGATCTCTTTCTGACAGACTCAAAGAGCACAAAAGTAGTGTTAGGATTGCCGACACCAACAATACTCTTTTTTTTTTTTTTTCATGTCAGAGATCACAGTCATCCTATTGACTGGCCTTCTGCTAAAACTGTCTACTTTAACTTTCACAGTCACCATCTGGTTGAATTCTTCCTTATACACAACTTTCCTTTTATGAATCTTAGTCATGGCTCTGTAGATGCTTTTTCTTTCCCATTACATTGTAAATTGTTCCAAACTTTAGAATACCCATGACTTAAACTGATTCTTTTCTCTTTCTCCCTCTTCCCCTTTCCTTTCTTCTTTGGGTTTTTTCTTCTGCCTTGGGTGTTTGGTTCTTTTTAATAACCCCCCACACCCCCGTGTTTTTGTTTCTACCTTTTGTGGGCCCCTAGCCTCCTGCAGTGCTCCTCTTTCTTGGTGTTTGACTTACTCCACTATTACACTACTACCACCACTACCTCTCTTGTTCCGTTCCTGTCTGCTGGCCATATATACTGCCCCTTCTCCCCTTTCTCTAAGTGTGGCTTTGTAAATAGTCCAAGTCAGACCAAAATGTAAGCTCCTCTCTCCTATGTGCGGGTTATTTGTGTATTGTTCCAGTCACGGTATGGTGCCATTTTGTTATTTATGAACAGTGTGGTGGAGGCCTCGTCTGGGACCGGGCCGTGAGGGTGTTGACCCCAGGAACACTAATGTAGACAGTGACTTCTGACTCGGCTCTTCATCAGTGTAGAAATAACATTCATTAGTGTAAGTGATACACAGTTGGGTATGGTATTCATGTGTGGGAGTGATGTTTATGTGAGAGTATGATGCAGTAGACCATTATATTACATGGTAGTTATACAGTGGTACCCCGACTTACGATATTAATCCGTCAGAGAGGGCATATTTTAAGGCGAAACAATCGTTACACGAATCAATTTTCCCCATAAGAAATAATGGAAATAAATTTAATCCGTCCAAGACTTCCAAAAGTAGTTAAATAAAATATTTTTTAGAACTTTTTGACATTAAATAATAAAGAATTAAATAAAGAATACCTAAATACACATGTAAATATTGAACAATAACATGTCACTTACATTTATTGAAGAGTTGTTGATGTGTGGAGGACGGGAGGAGGGGAGAAGGTGGAGTAGTATGCTAGTGTTTGAAGGGGAATCCCTTCCATTAACACTGCAGGTACCAAGTCCTTTTCTGGGGTTACTTCCTTTTCTTTGAATGCCACTAGGACCAGCTTGAGAGTCACTGGACCTCTTTCTAACAATAAATTTGTCCAGGGAGCTCTGTGTCTGGCGATTCTTTAACACATCCCTGAAATGACACACCACTGTGTCATTGTACAGGTTGCCAGCACGGCCTGCAACAGCATGGTTAGGGTGATATTCATCCATAAATGCTTGCACATCACTCCATTTGGCACAGATCTCCCTAATCCTTGAAGAAGGCACATTCTTCCATTTTTGTTCCACCTCCTCCTCCTCCTCTGAACCATTGTCCTGACCACTGGTCTCTTGTTCCAGTTGCTGTTGAAGCTCTTGTAGATCTTCAGTGGTTAGCTCTTCCTTGTGCTCCTCCACCAACTGTTCCACATCCTCACCACTCACCTCTACCTGGAGTCTACCTGGAGAAAATTCCAGGGGTCAACGCCCCCGCGGCCCGGTCTGTGACCAGGCCTCCTGTTGGACCAGAGCCTGATCAACCAGGCTGTTACTGCTGGCGGCACGCAGTCCAACGTACGAACCACAGCCCGGCTGATCAGGTACAGACTTGAGGTGCCTGTCCAGTGCCTGCTTGAAGACAGCCAGGGGCTTGTTGGTAATCCCCCCCAAAGACTTGCCCAATTCCACAATTTCTTCCACAACAGGCTCATGCTCAGGGTTTTGAGGCTCAGCCCCAAAACCTTCAAAATCCCTCTCTAGGACACAGTCTGGCCACAATTTTCTCCAGGCAGAGTTCAAAGTCCTGGTAGTCACTCCCTCCCAAGCCTTACCTATAAGGTTTACACAATGCAGCATATGGAAATGGTTTTTCCAAAATTCTCTTTGGGTTATATTCATGTCTGTGGTCACATCAAAGCACTTTTGAAACATTGCTTTGGTGTAGAGTTTTTTAAAGTTGGAAATGACCTGCTGGTCCATGGGCTGGAGGAGAGGAGTGGTATTAGGGGGCAAGAACTTCACTTTGATGAATTTAAACTCCTCCACAATTTTCTCTACCAAGTTTGGAGGATGACAAGGAGCATTGTCCATTATCAGGAGGCACTTAAGTGGCAAATTATTGTCCAATAGATATTTCTTCACACTGGGGCCAAACACGCCATTGAACCAATCTAAGAAAATGTCCTTTGTGACCCATGCCTTTTGTTAGACCTCCACATCACACACAAGTTAGACTTGCTGACACCGCATCTGCCAAACACTCGGGGATTTTCAAAAAGATACACCAGTAAAGGCTTCACTTTGCAATAACCACTGGCATTGGCACAAAGCATCAAAGTTAGCCTGTCTTTCATAGGCTTATGTCCTGGCTGTGCCTTTTCCTCCTGAGTAATGTAGGTCCTGTTGGGCATTTTCTTCCAAAACAGGCCTGTTTCATCACAATTAAACACTTGTTGGGGGAGGAATTGTTCAGCCTCTAGGTACTCCTGGAATTCAGGCACATATTTTTCAGCCGCACTTTTGTCACAATTGGCTGCCTCACCATGCCTCACAACACTATGTATGCCACTTCAATTCTTAAATTTGTAAAACCAGCCTCTGCTGGCTTTAAATTCGCTCACTTCATCACTCGTTGCAGGCATTTTCTTAACGAGATCATCATGCAACTGCCTTGCTTTTTCACATATTATTGCCTCCGAAACAGTATCTCCTGCTAACTGTTTCTCGTTGATCCACACCAACAACAACCTTTCCACATTTTCCAGCACTTGTGGTCTGTGTTTTGTGATCACACATGAACCTTTTGCAACAACAGCTTCCTTGATTTTACTTGAATTTTTCTTGGCCACAATGGTAGCGATGGTAGAAAAGGGTTTACCATACAGCCTGGCCAGCTCACTGATACACACTCCACTTTCATATTTTTCTATTATCTCCTTCTTCAGTTCTATCGTACATGTATTTCTGTTCCTCTTTGCCACAGGCTTAGCACTAGGATCTTTTCTTGGACCCATGGTAGCTTATTTAGCAGTTGCAAGCACTAAAAACAGTGGAATAATGACAATATACTGGTATGAATGCGTGGGTGTGAGTGGGTGGTCGCTCTCGCTTGTAAACAATAGCACACTGACGCTCTCTGGAGTGCGCGCTCAGCTGGGCGCCAAGCGGACACGTCCGGTACGAATGTCGTTACACGAAGCAAACATCGTAAATCACAGTCAAATTTTTTACGTTATAAATATCGGTTATCGAAAATAACGTAAAATGATAGCATCGTAAGTCGGGTACCACTGTATTCCTGAAGTGCCATATAAGGTTTATCCGTGTTAGATAAACTGAAGAACTTATGGGAAAAATAAGGTTATGTTCCTGGGAGCTCACAAAAAGCCAAACAACTTGCTTATTTTTAAGATCTCCAGATGTTACAGAAATAAGAGTGAATATGTAATTGTTGTTCATTGTCGTGATGTATTATGTTGTTTTTACTACTTAAGACTACAAATGCAACAGAAATAACAGTATTGCTTACCTTAAATTGTGGATACTGGTGTTTGTGGATGATTGTGAAGAGTTGAGAGTTATCCTGTGGCCCTACTGGGCTGAGGTGGATGGTAGAGGTTCTGGTACTGAAGTCATGGTTGTTCTGGAGTGTGCATAATTTCTGTAATGGATTTCTGGGTTATTTTAATTGCAGTTCAGTTCAAGAAAGAACTTTCAGCAAAATATGAAAGTGGCATACCTGTGGCCGAGCTCGCCAGGATGTATGGCAAGTCTACATCAACAATCTGTTTCATGGAGAATTATCCATGCGGAGAATTATCACCCTAACAAAACTGTTGCAAGCCATGTCTACAACATGTTCAATGACAATGTCTTGTCCCATTTTAGGCAAATCTTAAAGAGATGCCAGAAACAGAGCTCTGGACAGATTTTTAGTGCAACAGGGGTCCAGTGCCAGTAAAAGACAAAGAAGGGAAGTAACCCCAGAGAGGGCTTTGATACCTGAAGTCCTTATGGAAGGGAATTTCCCATCCAAACAATAAACTCTCCTCCCTCTCCCCTCCTCGCCTTCTTCAATAAGCCAACAAGAGTCTTCAATAAAGGTATGTAACGTTTATACAGTGGACCCTCGGTTTTCGTACAGCTCCCAACTCAAACAATTATGTAAGTGCATTTTTGTAAGTGTATTTTTGGGGGTCTGAAATGACTAATCTAATTTATATTTGTCCTTATGGGAACAAATTCATTTGGTAACGGCGCTCGAACATTCTGGAAAGAATTATAGATGAAAACCGAGGGTCCATTCTACGTACTTATTTATATTTACAGTTGACCCCCGCTATTCGAACACTCCAAAACTCACCATTTTATGTAAGTTTATTTTTGTAAGTGCTTTTATAAGTGTATTTTTGAGGGTCTGAAATGGATTACATCATTCCTTATGGGAATAAATTCATTTGGTAACAGCACTTGAACAGCATTCTGGAATGAGGGTGAGTTTTGGAGTGTTCGAATATCGGGGGTCCACTGTATTTATCATTCTCTTCTGTATGTAAAACTATTGTTATTCTTTAAAAAAAAAATTGTGAATATTTTTGGATGTCTGGAACGAATTAATTGGATTTACATTCAAATTCAAATTCAAATTCAAATTCTTTATTTCATGTAATACAAGGTGGGGGGTACTTATAGTTATACATTAAAGTTGATATTACAAGATGGCCAATAATATGCCTAGGTATGCCTAGGTTTTTCAGGCAGTCTTACGATAGGTCTTACTATATAGCTATACAATGAATATACAGATTGTAAGGTTAGGTTAGGTTTACAAAATTTAGGTACTGAAATTTAAACATTGAGAATTTAACAATTAGTATAAAAAGTTAGCAATTAGTTTATATATTAATGATAAAGGTGATATATTGGCATAATATAGTTTCTATATTGGAGTATCTTAGGCAAACTTATGGCTAGCTTAAGTATTATATAGCAATAGTTGTATTAGAATTTTGGTTAGAACTGTGCAAATTTAAGGGAAATCACAGATATCAATAAGTGTATTTTGCTGTGGTTAGTAATGTGCAAATTAAGGAGAATCACAGATATCAATAAGTGTATTTTGCTGTGGATATGTGCAAGATAAAGTAGTTTTCGTATGGTTAACTACCGGTTGGGTGCGTAAGTGAGATAAGATGTTTTTTAACGGTGCTTTTGAAAATGGAGGTTGTGTCTGCAGTTCTAGAGTTTTCAGGCAGGGAGTTCCAGATTTTAGGCCCTTTTATGCGTATTGAATTTTTGTATAGATTTAGTCGGACACAGGGAATGTCAAAGAGATGTTTATGTCTGGTATTATGTCTATGGGTCCTGTCACAACTGTCAAGAAAGTGTTTTAGCTCAGGGTTAAAGTTGGAATTAATGGTTCTATAAATGTAGATAGAGAGTAGTAAGTATGGATGTTCTGGACAGTGAGTAGGTTTAAGTCTTTGAAGAGTGGGTGTGCCTAGCGTTGGATTGTGTGATAATTCTTACTGCGGCTTTTTGTTGGGTTATTATTGGCTTTAGGTGGGTAATTGCTGTTGATCCCCATGCACAAATGGCATATGTGAGGTAGGGATAGATGAGTGTGTTGTTCATATTGTTGATGAAATCGGTTACTGGCTGGTCTTCTGGTGGGGCCAAAGGTTGATTTTGGGAAGTCTCGGCTAAGATAAGGTGGTGTTTGTTCTTGGTTGTTAGTTATTTGCGTTTTTAGTTGATCGCTAAAACTTAGGATGTTTGTATGAGGCATCCGGTAAAGGGCGATGGTTTAAGTCTTGGGTTTTGTGCAGAAAATTTGAAAAATATATTCTCTTTAATTTATAGCAAATAGTGTCACGCAGGATTTTAAATTAAGTAATAGTTGAAATACCCCCCCCAGCTGCTGTGGTCTGCAGTTGTGTTTGCTTTTTCTGGGCAGTAGATATCTTTTTATCCTGTTAAGCCAGGTTTCAGAAAGGACAATACATGTGAAGGTTTTTTTAGGGAACCAAGGAGGAGGAGTCATCATAGTGTTTGCTTAGGATCGGACATTGTAGTTAAGAACTGTTATACTTTTAGTAGTGTTTAGGACAGTGTGGGCTTGTGATGCTGTGTAGTAGAGGCAGTTATTTTCCAGTAGATTTTGAATGGGTGTTCGATTAAATAGGTTTAGATCAGGGTCGCGTGATCATTCATCATTTAGGTTAAATAGTGATTTTGTTATATCATGTATAGTGTGGTGAGTTATAGTACTGATATCTGTTGTAAGGGGATGTTTTGGTAAGTATATAACTAATGCACTTGGTCAAATATAGTATAGTAACAAATAAACATAGTGATCTTGGTATTGTGTGAAGTATTAGCTAGTATGAAATAAAAAAATAGATATAAACTAATGATACAATTATCAAAAACAATGTAGCACCAATGATTTTGGTATTGGTTATGTATTAAGCTAGAATGAAATATAGTACAGTAAAATTAAAGAAAAATTTAGATATAAATAATAAGATTAAATTACTAATAACAATGTAGCACCAATGAGTTTGGTATTGGTTATGTATTAAGCTAGAATGAAATAAAGTACAGTAAAAACTTTACAAATTTAGTTAATCTATTAAGTTTAAGTTACAAATTGGGTAGCACCAATGAGTTTGATGTTGGTTATTTAATAAGCTAGAAGGTAATTAGATATAAACTAATAAGATAAAATTACTTATAACAATGTAGCACCAATGAGTTTGGTAATGGTTATGTATTAGGCTAGAATGAAATAAAGTACAGTAAAAATTACAAATATAGATAAACTATTAAGTTTAAATGACAAAATGTGTAGTACAATGAGTTTGGTGTTGGTTATTCAATAAGCTAGAATGTGATTAGGTGAACTAGATATTACCTATGATATTAATGGATAATAAGATAGTTGTAGCACAAGACTGTTATTTGTAATTGCTAGAGAATAGTTGCAATAGAAATAAGGTATAATACAGGTTTAAAAAAAAGTATAATAAAAAATAAACAGGGGCAAAGAATGGTATACAGTAGATATTAAAATAAGTAAAATGGGATTTTTAGCACAGGTTATTAAAAAGTATAATTGGTAGGATAGGGCAATGATGTTGCAGCTGTGTGTGGAAGCTTGGATCTTTGGCAATGATAGGTTAATAAAAATAAAGGTATAAAATAAGATTGAGCAATGAAGTATAAAAAAAAGGGGCAATAATAATTATAAAATAAAAATTGTGCAATAAAGCTTGAATAAGAAGGATTTTGTAGTTATCAAATACAAATTAAGACTATGAGGTAGAATTAAGACTATGAGGTAGAATTAAGACTATGAGGGTAGAATTAAGACTGAGGTAGGATTAAGACTATGAGGTAGGATGGTAGTTGGATATAAGGTAAAATTTAATGGTAAGAGGTATTGAATTTTTGGGGAACAAAAGGTAAAAATTTAATGGTAAGAGAAGTATTGGAATTTTGGGAACAAAGGTAAAAATTTAATGGTAAGAGGGTATTGGAATTTTGGGGAACAAAAAGTAAAAAATTAATGGTTAGGGTATTGGAATTTTGGGAACAAAATTTAAAGATGGTTCATAACACTAATCGTGGATAGTGGGTTTACTACATATTATTCTAATTCTGTTAACCCAGCCTCACTCAGGAATCTTTTAAGTTCATGTTCTGTTGCAATGAAATACCTCTTCCCAGTGGGCTGTTTCCTAACTGCGATTTTACCATCCTCACAAAGCACTGATGAATTCTTTGGGCATTGCGTAATTTTCTTAAACGATAAAGGAGGTTTTGCCTTGTTTTGGTAAGGCACTCGTTCACATAGACATCAGATTTCATAGTTATGGATGTTTTTAGTAGGTTGTTTCTTTGCAAACTGGTATTGAATTTTAATAGCACTGTTTTTCCCTGCTTGGGAGCCCAGTGGACCCCTGCCTACGAGCAAAAATTTATTCCAAAGCCTGCTCAAGTGCCATTACCGTGCGAATTTACTTCCTTAAGAAATAATGTCACATAGGTTAGTCTATTTCAGACCCCCCAAAAAAACACTTCCACAAGCACTTACAATATTATACTTACATGTACGATTTCCCGGGGTGCTCGTTAGGTGGGGTCCACTGTATTTCTTATGGGAAATATTACTTTGGTTTTTGTCCATTTTGGATTTTGAGCAACCTTCTGGAATTGATTAATTATGAAAACCGGGGTCTACTGTAATACAATACAGTCATCCTTGGTTTTCAATTGTCTCAGTTTTCACCGATTTTGGTTTTAGCTGACTTTTCGCAGACAAATTGTCTGTTTTCACCGATTGTCTCAGTTTTCACAGATCGTATGGGACCTGTCCACTAGTGCCGCGCCCTACAAAGGCCGTAGAACCGCCACCCACACACCCCCAGCACCACCCATGCACATTGTAATGCAGTCTAGCATTGTTTATGCTTGAGTGAACATCACCCCAGGAGATCTACAAAACATTTAGTAACAATTCATTGTTTTGGCCCTTGATTATTGTGTGTGACTACTAAATAAGCTACCAAGGTCCCAAAGAAAGCTCTAGTGCCAGTTCTTTGGTAAAGAAAGTGAGAACACTGTAGAAATGAAGAAAGAAATAATAGAAAAATATGATAGCGGTGTACGTATTGCTGAGCTCGGCAGGATATACAGTAGACCCCGAGTTTCGTAAAAACTTTACTCCTGAAGTCTGCTCAAGCACTATTACGAGCAATTTACTCCCTTAAGAAAAAATATCACGTAGGTTAGTCTATTTCAGACCCCCAAAAATATACTTCACATGCACTTAAAATATTATACTTACATAACTGTACGATTTCCGGGGTATTCGTTAACCGAGGGTCCACTGTACAAGAAAAACCCATCAACCATCAGTTCCATTTTGGCGAAGAAAAAAAAAATCACGGAAGCTAATACAGTGGACCCTCGGTTAACGAAATTAATCCGTTCCAGGAGCTATTACTTAATCTGAATCTTTCGTTATCTGAAACCTTATTTCCCATAAGAAATAATGTAAATACAATTAATTCGTTCCACAAAAAAATAATCACTCAAAATAAAAAAAAATAACATTTACTTACCTTTATTGAAGAGACTTGCAGGCATCTGGAAGATATGTACATGATGATTGGAGCAGGTGTTAGTGGTTGGAAGGGGAATCCCCCTCCAAAAGGACTTCAGGTGACAAGTCCCTCTCTGGGTTACTTCCTTCTTGGTCTTTTAATGCCACTAGGACCAGCTTGAGAGTCACTAGACCCCTGCCTGGTGAAGTAGCTGTCCACAGTCCTCTGTTTCTGGCGACTCTTCAACACTTTTCTGAAGT
Source organism: Cherax destructor (assembly GCA_009830355.1). Lineage (NCBI taxonomy): Eukaryota > Metazoa > Arthropoda > Malacostraca > Decapoda > Parastacidae > Cherax > Cherax destructor. The sequence goes on along the minus strand of WNWK01050731.1, from coordinate 14 downwards.
ACAACATGGCTCTG
>WNWK01050730.1:0-12730 GCA_009830355.1 Cherax destructor | reverse complement strand
TAATCTGTGCATGGGGCTCAACAACATTAAATCACCTTAGACCACTCAAAAACCCAGAAAAAAGGCTGAAAAAAATTTCCCCACCTAGAACATACCCCACCAACTTTAAAAAACTCTAAAACTACTCACCGTAGAAAACATTCATACCTATTCATGTGCCTTTTAATACATAAACTCTACATGCTTATATCAACCTCCGCTAAAAATTCCCCCTCAACAATTTTAAAAGGTCCCACGACCACAACACAAGACACAGATCACTTTTTGACATCCCCCGAGTCCAACCCAACCAATGTAAAAATTTATGCACATAAAGGGCCCCAGAATCTGGAATTCATTACCAGTAAATATTAATTTAAACCCTTGCCTGAAAATAAATTTAAGACTTTTTTTAAAAATCACCACTCACCCTAAACTAAATACTCATATTGTAAACTACTTTCAAAATGCTCAATGTTATTTTCCTTAAGAAAATTTTTAATTTTTTTATATTACCATCCCCCCTAAACACTTGTTAAAATTAATACCCATATTGTAATTTTAACAGTATAATATCATCATATTGTAATTTGAAATAAAATATGTAACTAGAGTAAATCAATTTCTCTAGTATTATGTACATAGTCTATAAGTCTTTGATTGTTCCCCCCTAATGCCATGGCATGCCAGTGGCTCTCCTTGCATTTCATTTTTAAAGGGATTGTAACTACCAATATCTATGTATACTTGCAAAGAAATAAAATTTACTTTATTTTATTTTTACTTCTAGGTAGTAGGTTGGTAGACAGCAACCACAGGGGGAGGTACTACCGCCCCGGGAAGTTGAGTGTAAAACAAAGCCTGTAATTTTTTTTAAAGGATGATAGGATTGCTGGAGTTTTTTTTCCTGTCTCATAAAATAAAATTTCAGGTTGTTTTGTTACTTCTACTTACACTTTACATTAAAATGATGTACAAGCATATATATACACACCCCTCTGGGTTTTTTTTATTTTCTTACTAGTTCTTGTTCTTTTTCCTCTTATCTCCATGGGAAAAATGGAACAGGGAAATTTTTTCCCCCCAAAGCCCTGGGTCGTAAAACCAAAAAAATGCCAAAGGGGGTAAAAACCATTTTCTTTTTAAAGTTAAAAAGAGAAACTTTTTGTTTTTCTTTTTTTGGGGCCAACCCCGCCTCAGTGGGGAAAAAACCATTTGTTGAAAGAAGAAGATTTATGATATCTCTGCTAAAACACTTCCCTGGACAGTACCTCTTGGGGATTTTTCTTATAACATTATAGAACATAAGGAAATGAATATAATTATAGTAAGCAATGTGTGTTGTAAAAGGTGACTAAGATGTTGGAAAGGGGCTATAACCCCCTTCTGTATTAATTATTGAATTTAAAAAAAAGAACATTTTAAAGTTGGGAAGTTTGAATGTGTGGATGTAGTACAGATGATAAGAATATCCTGGCTCTAAGTGAAACAAAGCTAAAGGGGGAGGGGGTTTCAGTGGGAAGAAATAAATAAGATTAGGTCAGAGTATTTTCCCCGAGAGTTTAGCAAGGAAGGAGAGCAAAATGGTGAAGGATCAGCTATGGCTGGAAAAAAGGGAATGGAAATAAATTCAAGGATTATATGAAGAAAAAAAGGGCGACAAAAAGGGGGTTTTATTAAGTGTTTATGCACCCAGAGAAGAGAGGAGGTAAAAGAGAGAGAGAGAGATTTGGGAAGATATTAAATATTTTGGGGGAGTTTTTTAAGGGAGAGGGGTAATTGTTATGGGTGACCTAAAAAGCTAATGGGAGAAACTGTTGTAAAAGGACATAGTAGGTAAGTTTGGGGGGGCCAGGGGTCAAAATAATGAGGACCTTTTAAATTTAAACTTTGTATAGAAAGAGGTTTGCAATAGGCAGTATGTATTTTAAGAAAAAAAAATAAGTACATGAGATACATATCATAATTTGAATGATCTACCAATACAAACTCACTCAATTACTCCAATATTATGTTCATAGTCAAAGCCATTAGATTGTTGCCCCTAATGCCAAGGCATGCCAGAGGCTCCCTTGGACCTCAATTTAATTGTAATTTAAAACCCCTGTACACGAGCAAAGAAATAAAATTGTATTTGTATTTGTATATGATATAGAGATAATGACAGTAGTTTGTTAGACTATGTATTACTGGATAAAAAAGTTATTTGACTTCTGGGTGTGGGTGTATATAGAAGGGCAACAGAAAATCACATCATTATTTAGTTGTAGATACAGGGGGGTAAGAGGTAGATGGGGTTTTAAGAAGGTCAAATTTAGTAAGAGAGAAGTGAAAGTTAAATTTTATATTAACCCTTTTTAGGGTTTCGGGCCCTACTAGTATGGGTTAGACCAGGGTTTTTAATTTTCTAGCCATAAAATTTTTGGGGTTTTAAATCGAGGGGGGGAGAGCTGGAGGCCTGCATATGATAGAATGGGTCTATGTGGTGGGTGTGCGCAGTGGAAAAAAACTATGCACCCGCATTGCATTGTGGGGGGGTAATTCAGTGCGCCTTTGCCCAAGCCATGCGGGAAAGGGAAAACCTCACCGGGAGTGGAGTGGTAGGGGAAAGGGAGTGGGGGTGGGGGACAGTGGGGGGGAAAGGGTGGCTGTGGCTGTCTGTCTGTCACACAGGTACACATAAATATAATTATACATAGTGTAAAAATTTTCTAGGATAACCCAAAAAAACCAGACTGGCAAATAAAAATGTATCAGGACTCAGATGTGAAGCAGTGACTACTGAGTCTTGTAATATGTGTTTGGGTTTCTCTGGGGACAGATAGACAAACATATAGACAGACAGAGACAGATAGACAAACAAATACAGACAGACAAACAGATAGACAGACAGAGACGGGGATAGACAAACAAATACAGACAGACAGATAAAACAGTAAAAAACAACAGCGCAAAGGCAGTGTACCCTCATCAAATGTCACCCCCACAGTGGCCCCCCGGTTCTCCCCGGAACCCCAGGGGGCCCGTCACCCCCGGGTTTTGGGGTCAACTCCATTCTTTTTTCCCCCAAAGTTTAAAAATAAAAAACCGTTTCAGAAAACCCCAAAAGTATTAAAATAAAATTTTTTTTGTCCATTAAATATACATTAAATTACACAGAAAACAAGAGACATGAAGAAAAAAACAGTAATAACATGTCACTTACCTTTATTGAAGAGTTGTTGATGGGGAAGAGGGGAGGGGGGGAGAGAATGGAAGATTTTTTTTGGTTTTGGGAAGGGGAAACCCCTTTTCCATAAAGATTTCAGGTACCAAGTCCTTTCCGGGGGTTATTTCCCCTTTTTTTTTTTAATGCCACTGGGCCCAGTTTTTGAGAGTCACTGGCCCCCCGTTGCTAAAAAAAAGTGTTCCAGAGAGTTCTTTTTGGCAATGTTTGGGAATTGTCCCGGCGACTGGGGCTGGCTGGTTGGGGGGCTTTGCGGGACCATCTGGCGGGGAATGGATGGACAGCCGGCTGGCTGGATGGATGGACACCCGCTGGCTGGGGGATGGACAGACGGCTGGCGGGATGGATGGACAGACTGCTGGCTGGAGGGGATGGATACCCGGGGTTGACGGGGCTGAACAGCCGGCTGGATGGATAGCCGAAGCCGGCTGACCAGCTAGCCGGCTGGTTTTGCGGGAACAGCTGGATGGATGGTCAGCCGGCTGGGGATGGACAGCTGGGGGTTGGATGGACAGCTGGCTGACTGGCTGAACAGCCGGCTGGATGGAGGGCCCGGGCCAGCCGGCTGACCAGATACCCGGCTCAACGGGACTGACTGACTGGACGGCTGGCTTGTTGGCTGACTAGCTCCCCGACTGGCTAACGGGCCCTGACTGGACGGCTGGCTGACTAGCTACCCGGCTGGCTAACTGACTGACTGACGGGACGGTTGGCTGACGGGAGTTCATCTCACAGGAACACATAAATACAATTATACATAGTGTAAATTCCTGGGATACAGGGAGAATATAATAATAATAATAATAATAATGATAATTATTGAAGCATGGTGACCAGCTGGCAAAAGGGGGCCCCAGTCTTATCACTAATCAAATTACAAGAGGTGACATTGATGGGGGGGTAAGCGCCCTTTTTATCTTTATTATCTTCTTATTATCGTTTAAACTAATTAGTGTTGACATTGATGAAGATACAATGCCTTCCCCCCGTCCCCCTCCCTCCCTGCCTGTCTCCCTCCCCCCCTGCCTGTCTCCCTCCCGCCTGCCAGCCAGCCAGCCAGGGGGTGAGGGGTTACCCTTTAGGTTTTTATTTGTTTTCACTGTTTTATATCTCTGTCTTTTCCTGTTTGTCTCTGTCTGTCTGTCTGTCTATCTGTTTGTCTATCGGGTCTCAGAGAGATCCAACACATATTACAAGACCCCGTAGCACTGCTTCACATCTGAGTCCCCGACACACATTATTTGCCAGCCCCCATTGTATGGGGGTATCCTAGGTAATTTACACTATGTATAATTGTATTTATGTGTAAGGTGTGGGCAGACAGACCACAGGCCAGGCAGCCAGCCAGCCAGCCAGCCAACCAACCAGCCAACCAGCCAAAACCCAAACCCAAACCCAAACCCGGCAGGCAGGCAGGCAGGCAGGCAACCAACCAACCAACCAGCCAGGCAGGACCCAAACCCAAACCCTCCATCCAACCAGCCAGGCAGCCCCCAAACCCAAACCCGCCAGCCAGCCAGTCAGCCAACCAGATAACCAACCAACCAGCCAGCCAGCCAAACCAACCAACCAACCAACCAACCAGCCAGCCAGCCAGGCAGGCAGGCAGCCAGCCAGCCAAAACCAGCCAGCCAACCAACCAGCCAACCAGCCAGCCACCCAGGGGAGGCAGGCAGGCAGGCAGGCAGGCAGGCAGGCAGGCAGGCAGGCAGGCAGGCAGGCAGGGGGGCCCCAACCAACCAACCAGCCAGCCGGGCCAGCCAACCAACCAGCCACCCAAACCCGGGCCCGGGCCCAAACCCAAACCCGCCAGCCAGTCAGCCAACCTACCAGCCAGCCAGCCCTTCAATTCTACCATATTTCTGACATTCTTTTCCACAGGCTTGGCCAACCTTTTGGGGGCCCCTGGTGGCTTAATTTTGCAGTTGCAAGCACTAAAAAAACTGGAATAATGACAATATATATATGGTATGAATGCGTGGGGGGGGTGTGTGGAAGTGGTGGTCGCTTTTTAAACAATAACACACTGGGGTGCCTGGGCCCCAGCTGGGGCCCCGGGCCCCCCACGACGCGTCCGGGACGGGGTAGCCACTTGCCCAACTCCGAGTGACCCCTAATACCGAGTCAAAATTATTGTAAAAAACCGCGAAACCGATTTGGCCGAGCTCCCACGCCGTCCCCCGGGGGTTCACTGTAATTAGTTTAGTGATAATATAAGATAAGAGAACGGGCCCCCCCCTCATCAAATGTCACTACTAATTAAATTTAGTGATAAGATTGGACAAACACGCCTTACACCATGCTTCAATTATTATTATTATTATTATTATTATTATTATTATTATTACTATTATTATTATTATTATTATTATTATTATTATTATTATTATTTTTTTCTCCAGTGTATCCGGGGTAATTTACACTATGTATAATTGTATTTATGTGTTTCTGTGAGATAGAGACACAGCCAGCCAGTCAGTCGGTCAGTCAGTCAGTCAGCCAGCCATCCAGCCAGCTGGCCATCCATCCAGCCAGCTGTTCAGCCAGCCAGCCAGCCGGGTTTCATCCAGCCAGCCAGCCAACTGGTCAGCAAGCCAGCCAGCCAGCTGGTCACCCCCCTAGCCAGCCAGTCAGCCAGCAGTTATTGTGTAGTATACCAAGGAGTGTATATATACAAAATATGGTTTATATTGGTCTCACAGGAAAAAAGGGGCCTTGAAAAATAAAATGTTAAAAAAAAAAGAAAAAAGTAAAAAAAAAACTATTACCAGGTGACTGGCAGTCTACGATGTTGTCATAAGTGGTTACTTTCTGTCAACTTCAAGCCTCTATATCTGGGTAAGTATTGATCAAAAATTTTTTTTTTAGCCTATTAGATTTTTTAAATTCTGCGACCCTGAGAACGAGATTGGAGAAGGCCTGTCGACCCGGGAAAGGGTTAAAGGAGGATAAGGAAGTTGGGGTAGTATATGAGAAACTGTTGTAAAAATGATGGGCTAATGAGAGTTTTGGGAAAGAATAGGAGGTTGAGGATGTATGTAGATTTAACCTTTTCAGGGGCCAGACCCCCAATCTGAAAAAATTTTCCACAATGTCCAAAAAACCTGTAAACCCTCCCCCCCAAAAAAAAAATACTTTTTTTTATCAGATGGTAGAAAAAAAATTTTGAAGGTAATGTCACCAAGAGTACAAAATTTGATTGGAAACTTATGGAATTTCGCTGGTGCAAAGGTGTTTTTGGGCAATTTTCCATCAAATTTCGCAATTTTGTTTTATTAACATCAGAAAAAATTCTCTACCATTTCCCTAAGAAAAATGAAAAAAAAATTTTTTTAAAATTCTTGGGCCCTGGCTGTCACTCTAAGATTTGGCCTCTGGACCATCAAAGGGTTAAAACACTTGAAATTTTGGAAAAATTGCCTGACATAATGGAGAGATGTGCTCACGGAGAATGTAAACAAACTGGGTAGTCCATGATGACCCCGCATTAGAAAGTCGGGGGGGGGGAGCCAAAAGCAAGTTTTGGTCATAATTTGAAATGTCTGTATTATCAGAACAACCCTAAGACAAAAATGCTGTAAAGCCGGGCCCTTCTTTAAAGTTCACCCCCACTAATACTCATGAAAAGGAAAAGCTGATGAAGTTGTCTTCTGATGTCACTTTGGTGTCCCAATGTTACATCCCCCCATTTTTAAATTGAGCAAACTTGCTGTCTGCTATACAGTAGACTGTCATTTAGCACGAGATTATGTTACACCTTTTGGGTATTGCACGATTGAAGAATTGCGGCACATTATTATCTAACAAACCCTAAAAAAATTTTATTACACGGTTCGCGGGAGGGAAAAAAAATTTTTAGCGCACGGTAGCCCGCGGTGGGTTAAACCATTGAGTCAGTGGGGGGCCTACTGAGGGTGGCTATGAGCCACATCAAAAAGGCTCATAGACCCCTTTTGGGGTCGGTGCCGTACTAGTACGTTTTTTCGAGCAGGGGGGTTTGGGGCCGTACTAGTACGCCCAAATTCAGCGGCCTCAATTTAAGCAGAAAAAGTCTGGTAGACATACATAAGGGAAAAAATTGGGGTTTTTAAAAAAAAAAAAATTTTTAAATTGGGGGTTTTTAAAAATTTTCTTTTTTTTTTTTAAACTTTTTTTTTAAAAAAAAAATTTTTTTTTCCTAAAAAAAAAAAATTTTTGAAAATTTGGGGGGTTTTTAAAAAAATTTTTTTTTGGGGTTTAAAAAACCTTTTTTAAAATTGGCCTGTTTTTGGGGGGGCCCCCTTTTAAAAAAAGGGGGGGGGTTTTTTTTTAAAATTTTTTGGGGGTTTTTTAAAAAATTTTGGAAAATTTTAAATTTTTTTTTTTTTAAAAAAAAGGGGAAAAACCAAAAAGCCCCCTTTTTTTTTTTTTTAAAAATTTTTGGGGGGGGTTTTTTTTTTTTTTTGGGGGGTTTTGGGGGGGTTTTTTAATTTTTTAAAAACCCCTTTTTTAAATTTTTAAAAAAAAAATTTTTTTTTTTTTAAAAACCGGGGGGGTTGGGCCTTTTTTTTTTTAAAATTTTTTAAAATATTTTTTTCCGGGAAAAATTTTGGGGTTTTTCCCCCCGGGGTTTTTCCTTTTTTGGGGGTTTTTCCCCCTTAAAAGGTTTTTCCCTTTTTTTTGGGGGGGTTTTTTAAAAAGGGGGGGGGCCTTTTTGGAAAAGGGGGTTTTGGGGGGGGAAAAAGTCTTTGGGTTTTTTTTTTTTTTTTGGGGGGGGTTTTTTTATTTTTTTTTTGGGGGGTTTTTAAAAAACTAAAAATTTTTTTGGGTTAAAAAAGGGAAAAATTTTTTAAAAATTTTTTAAAAATTTTTTTTTTGGGTTTTTTAAAAAAAAAAAAATTTTTTTTGGGAGGGGGGAAAAAAAAATTTTTTTTTTTTTAAAAGGGGGGGGTTTTTTTTTCCCAAGAAAAAAAATTTTTTTTCCCCCCAAAATTTTTTTTTAAAAAAGGCTTTTTTTTTAAATTTTTTTGGGGGTTTTTTTAAAAAAATTTTTTTTTTAGAAAAAATTTTTTTAAAAAAATTTTTTAAAAGGGGGGGGGAAAATGGGGGGAAATTTTTTTGGGGGTTTTTTTTTTTTTTTTTGGGACCCTTTTTAAAATTTTTGTTTTTTTTTAAAATTTTTTGGGTTTTTAAAAAAGGGGTTTGATTTTTAAAAAATTTTTTTTTTTTCCCCCCCCAAAAGGGGGAATTTTTTAAAAAATTTTTTGGGGCCTTTTTTGGTTTTAAAAAAGGGGGGGGGAAATTTTGGGAAGGGTTTTTGGGAAAAATTTTCCCCAAAATTTTTTTTTTTTAAAAATTTTTTTTTGGGGGGGGTTTTTTGGGAAAAAAATTTTTTTAAAAAGGGAAAAATTTTTTTAAAATTTTTAAAAAAAAACCCCCTTTTTTTTTTGGGGGAAAAAAAAAAATTTTTTAAAAAAACCAAAAAATTTTTTAAAAAAGGGAAATTTAAAAAAAGGGTTTTTTGGTTTTTAAATTTTGGGAAAAAAAAAAAATTTTTTTTTTAATTTTTTTTTTGGGGGAAAATTTTTTTTTAAAACCGGAAAATTTTTTTTCCCAAAGGGAAACCCCGAAAAAAAAAAATTAAAAAAAATAAAAAAATTTTTAAAAAAAAAAAAAATTTGAAAATTTAAAATTAAAAAAAATTTTTTGGGGGGGTTTTTTAAAAAAGTTAAAAAAATTTTTTTTAAAAGGGGTTTTTTGGAAAAATTAATTAAAAAAAAAAAATTTTTAAATTTTAAAAAAACCCTTTTTTAAAGGGGAAAAAGGGGAAAAAATTTTTAAAAATTTTTTTAAAAAAAAAACCCCCTTTTTAAAAAGGGTTTTGGAAAAAAAAAAAGGGGTTTTTTTTTTAAAAAAACTTAAAAAAAAAAAAGGGGTTTTTTTTAAAAAAAAAAAAATTTTTTTTTTTAAATTTTTTAAAAAAAAAAAAAAAAAAAAAAAAAGGGGGTTTTTTTTAAAAAAAAAAAAAAAAGGGGGGGGAAAAATTAAAAAAAAAAAAAAAAAATTTTTTTGGGGTTTTTTTTAAAAAATTTTTTTTTTTAAATTTTTTTTTAAAATTTTTTTTTTTAAAAATTTTTTAAAAAACCTTTTTTTAAAATTTTTTAAAACCTAAAAAAAAAAAAAAAGCCAAAAAAAAATTTTTTTAAATTTTTTAAAAAATTTTTTTTGGAAAATTTTAAAAAAGGGGGTTTAAAATTAAAGGGGAAAAAAAAAATTTTTAAAAATTTTTAAAAGGGTTTAAAAAAAATTTAAAACCCTTCTTTGTTTTTTTTTTGGGCCCTTTTTTTTTAAAAAAAAAAAAAATTTTTTTTTTTTTTTTTTTTTTTTTTTTTTTTTTTTTTTTTTTTTTTTTTTTTTTTTTTTTCCTTCTATCTTTTTTCTTTTTTTTTTTTTGCCTTTTTTTTTTTAAAAAAAAAAAAAGGGGGTTTTTGGGGGTTTAAAAACCCCCCCAAAAATTTTTAATGAATGGGGGAAAAACCCCTTTTTTTTTTTTTCTTCTATCTTCTTCTTTGTTTTTTTGGGGCTTTTTTTTTTTTTTTTTTTGGGGGGGGAAAAAAAAAAAAGGGGGTTTTGGGGGTTTAAAAAAAAAAATTTTTTGGGGGAAGGGGGGTTTTTTTTTTCCCCCCCCCCCCCTTTTTTTTTTTTTTTTTTTTCCCCCCCCAAAAAAATTTTTTTTTAAAAAAAAGGTTTTTTTTTGGGGTTTTTTTATATACGTAAAGCATTGTATAGGACTTTTCCTGGAATTTTTTGGGGTTTTCCTTGGGAATTTACACTATGTATAATTGTACTTATGTGTACATGTGGGGAGAGAGAGAGAGAGATATTACAGGGTATATATAGATAGACAGATATAAAAATACAGAGAAAATATAGATAGACAGATATAGACAGAGATATAGACAGATATAGACAGAGATATAGACAGATATAGACAGAGATATAGCCCGATATAGACAAAAGATATAGACAGATATAGACACAGAGACAGCCAGGGGACAGCCAAAGCCAGCCTGCCAAATATATAAGAACATAAAAAAAAACGAACACTGCAGAAGGCCTACTGGCCCATGCAAGGCAGGTCCATATCACCCCCCCGCTTAGACCAATGACCCACCTAGTCAGGTCACATCCTTTTCAAGGAAGGAGCACAGCATCAGACCTAGTAGCACAAGCTGGGGCAGGTCCAACTCACACCCACCCCACAGCCACTCATGTATTTATTGAACCTATTTTTACTTTCCTCTTATAAGGGGGGTGTTAATGCGACATGACATCAGTGAATCCATGGTGTTTGCCACATTATTTGCATCAGGTGGCACCTTTAATTGAACTAGTGCTCCCAAAAGGGACTAAATGGTCCCAGATTTTTTTTTAAAACTGCGCACACTGAGGGCGAGACCCCTTCTCCCCCATGTCTAGGCGACTCAGGCCTATTGCAAATAAATTTGAAGGAATGAAAAAAAAAACGTTGATTAAGTTTGGAGCAGTACGCGTGCAAACGTATATCTACGTTTGGGCAGTTTAAGGGTTAAATTACTATTATTTTTATCTTTTTTATCCAAAAACAATCATGACACCCAGTATTGCTCAAAGTGGCAAGAAAAGGTATAAGCATTTAAGTCTTAGAATTAACGAAGAAAACAAAGATATTAGACAAGACATAACCCGTGGGGCCCTAATGAAGTGTTACTTTGTACACATAAAAAAACAAACATGGGGTTTGTGTGACTTACTGATTGACTGGGCTGAATGACTGACTTACTGAATGACTTGACTGGGGTTTCTGGGAAAGACTTGGGCTGACTTACTGAATGACTTGACTGACTTATTGAATGACTTGACCCGACTTAAGAACATAAGAACATAAGAAAGGAGGAACACTGCAGCAGGCCTGTTGGCCCATACTAGGCAGGTCTTTCACAATCCGTCCCAATTAACAGAATATTTGCTCAACCCAATTTTCAATGCTACCCAAGAAATAAGCTTTGGGCAATTCTACCCCCCTCATGCGCGAGTCCCACTCAAACCAACCCTGAATGACTTGACTGACTTACTGAATGACTTGACTGACTTACTGAATGACTTGACTGACTTACTGAATGACTTGACTGACTTATTTAATGACTTGACTGATTTTTTGAATGACTTTACTGATTACTGGGAAAGACTTGACTTTCCCCATTTAATGACTTAGAGTTAGACACTCAGTACAAAACCCTCGACTTCCCGTTCCAGAACCTCTACTATCCACCTCAGCCCAGTAGGGCCCACAGCATAACTTCCACTCTCTTTTCCAATCATCCACAAACACCAGCACCCCCAATTTAAGGTAAAACCATTATTTCACGATAATAACCCACAATTACATATTCACTTTTATTTTTGTAAGATTTTGTTGGTCTATAAAAAATTGTTTGGCTTTTTTGGGGGCTCCTGGAACGTAACCCTATTTTTTTTTTGTATAAGTTTTTTAATTATCTACCAAAAATTATCTAACATGATGTTTTCAGGACTGTAACTACCATGCTAAATGACGATCTGCTGTAATTAAAAACAGATGTACAACTCAAACAAATTATGACTTTCTAGTAGTATTAACCCCCTTTGGGGGGCGACAGGCCTTCTCAGGAAAGTGTTCCTGGGGCGAAATTTTTTTTGGAAAAAAAAAAATTTTTTTTTTCTTATGAAATTATTTGAGAATCTTTTCCGATCATAACGCCACCAAAATTATGAAATTTGATCGAAAAAATAACGGGGAAATTTTGCCCTTTTTCGAAGTTAGCGGTAGCCATGACACTTACGACGGGCGATTTTGCCCACTTTGAGCCCTATTTTCAAAATTCCCCTGTTTCAGTCTCCTTTAAAAATTTTAGCTATTCCGCTAAAAAAACCCCTTTCGTCTATCGATTGAGTACAAGAAACCGCCTATTTACCAATTCCATCTACCCAAAATAGTGGTCAGAAAAAGGCAATTTTCCAACACAAATTTCAAACGATGCCAATTTCAAAATAGGGTCCAGGGGTAAACAAGGCAGACATTCCGGCACTAAAATAACATGTTCTCTGTTCATTAGTCACGTCTCCAGGCCCCTGTTCCATTACTTTTGCTTTTCATTTTGAATTTTTATTCTCACAAAAAAAAAAACTTTGTCATAAATTACCCCCTCACTGTCTTCCAAAAGGGGGTGCTTTACACTACAGTTAAAAAAATGCAACTTTTAACACCCTCCTTCAGAGTGCAGACACTGTATTTTCCCCCTTTCCAAAGGACTCAAGTCCGCCTCCCGGGTTTTCCCCCGAATCCCCATAAATGTTATTTTTTCTCACACTCCAACAGCACGTCAAGTATTAAAACCATTTGTCCCCCATTCACCCCCCATCAAATACGACAGCATGCTTGCTGGAAATCCAAGCCCTTCGCACACAAAACCTTTTTTTCCCCCCCCCCCAAACCCTTTTCCTAGGCCGCCCCCCACCCCGCCTTCC
>WNWK01050729.1:0-12730 GCA_009830355.1 Cherax destructor | reverse complement strand
AGAGTACAAGAAGAACTGGCATGGTCGTCAGCACCACAGACTGGGCATTCGGCCATGGACCTGCAATATTTTGCTGGATGACCAAAACACCAGTAGTTTCTACACTGCTGCGGTGTAGGGGTCACCTTTCGAACTTGTAAACGTTGACCTGCAATGTAGACCGAAGGTGGCAGTTCTCGGCAGTCAAACGTTAAATGAGCTATATTGCAAGGATAACGTCTTCGCTTATTGGCAGGGAGGACAAAAGTGTCAACTTTAAGGATAGGGAGTTCTTGGAGCTCAAGCTGCTCGAAAATGTCATCACCACATGTCTGGAAATTCCGTTGGACAATGGTGTGGGGCAAAATGACAGAACCACAACAAGAATTGAGGGAATGGTGCTTGTCAATAGTAACAGAAGTAGTATCAATGGTTGTAAGAAGAGAAAGATCGCGAGCTTGGCCAGCATTCTGGAAAGTGATGATGCGAGTGCCGCTCTTGAGAGCGTGAAATGAGATGTTTTGACCAACATGGCGTAGCAGAGCCTTACCAATACTATGGTCTGAAAGATAGGTATTAGGAGAAGTCGGTCGAAGAGTAAAAAACTTTGTCCATTGAGTAGTTTGAAACAGAGAGTTTAAGGGGAGTGCGTGACGAGCTTGTCGTTTCTGAGATGAACGAGAAGAAAGTGTCGAATCGTCATGTGTGGGTCTTGGTCGTTTGGGTGTGGGACCAGGGGTGGTCCGATGTGAGACGGGCGAGCGATTCGAAAATTTCCGCACCGTCGAGGGAGAAGCCGGAATCAAGGTCAGAGAAGAGCGAAGGTCAGATGTATCGAAAGGGCCAGTCGGGTCCCTAGAACCTGAAGCAGGTGACGAACTGGCACCTGCTTCAGGTACAGGGTATTAGGTTGTCCGAAGAGTTATCCGTTATCAAGGTAGGGTCAGAACTAGGTGCGGTATCAAGGGGCCCGGGGGTAGAGTCACGGATTAGGCATCCATGGTTAGGTTACTTCTTTCTTTTTGTTTTTAAGAAAAAAAAAAGAAAGAAGAAAAGAAAATAAAAATAAAAAAAAAAAGAATAAAAAAAGGGGGGAAACGTGGAGGAATAGCTCCTGGGAGGAATGAAAGGGGCGTAAATCCCCCTCCTCCACCAAGAGGACCTCAACACCGCAAGTAGTGCAGATGCTGCATGGAACCCGTGCCATACCCTACCCTTCATGCCAGTAAACCAGCAATCCGGGATAGCAACCTCACATCCACCGAGCCACCTCGGCGGACAAAAGAGAGGGCGGCCGGATATCTGCCACAAAGCATACCTCCTTCGGCCACCACCCCCGGAATCCGAAAGGTGGCCTCCAGAGATACACCCGTCGCCCGAAAGATACCCAAGGCCACCCCCCGGGAGACCGGAGAGGGATTGGGACATCCCCAGGTGATCCAGATTCCACGGCAAACTACACCACCGCCAAGAACCTCAACGGAATAGGAATGGACCACGGTACCCTTCCCCCTACCTAGGAACTAGAATGCCTGTGGAGAGAAGCTCCCAGGGTAAAAATGGGAAGGAAATAAGGGAGGGATGAGGAGGAGGGGGAGGAGGAAAGGGAAAAGGGAGGATGGGGAAGATGGGAAAAGGGAGGGGGGATTGGGGGGTAATTAGGTTCGGTCTGAGGAAGAAGACCAAAAGGTCCAATTCCTCAGACCGATAGCCTCTTTACCTCGTCAAGGAGCCCCCCTTAAAGAGGAGGAGAAGTATAGAGTCTCATCTTATTACTGTGAAACGAGGAGAAGTATAGTCTCATCTTGTTACTGTGAAACAAGGAGAAGTATAGTCTCATCTTGTTACTGTGAAACAAGAAGTATAGTCTCATCTTGTTACTGTGAAACAAGAAGTATAGTCTCATCTTGTTACTGTGAAACAAGAAGTATAGTCTCATCTTGTTACTGTGAAACAAGAAGTATAGTCTCATCTTGTTACTGTGAAACAAGGAGAAGTATAGTCTCATCTTGTTACTGTGAAACAAGAAGTATAGTCTCATCTTGTTACTGTGAAACAAGAAGTATAGTCTCATCTTGTTACTGTGAAACAAGGAGAAGTATAATCTCATCTTGTTACTGTGAAACAAGGAGAAGTATAGTCTCATCTTGTTACTGTGAAACAAGAAGTATAGTCTCATCTTGTTACTGTGAAACAAGGAGAAGTATAGTCTCATCTTGTTACTGTGAAACGAGAAGTATAGTCTCATCTTGTTACTGTGAAATGAGAAGTATAGTCTCATCTTGTTACTGTGAAATGAGAAGTATAGTCTCATCTTGTTACTGTGAAACGAGGAGAAGTACAGTCTCATCTTGTTACTGTGAAATGAGGAGAAGTATACAGTGGTCCCCCGCCTAACGAGCACCCCGGAAATCGTACAATTATGTAAGTATAATATTGTAAGTGCTTGTGGAAGTGTATTTTTGGGGGTCTGAAATAGACTAACCTATGTGACATTATTTCTTAAGGAAGTAAATTCGTTCGGTAATGGTACTTGAGCAGGCTTCTGGAATGAATTTTGCTCGTTAGGCAGGGGACCACTGTAGTCTCATCTTGTTACTGTGAAACAAGGAGAAGTATAGTCTCATCTTGTTACTGTGAAACAAGGAGAAGTATTGAGTCTTATCTTTCCTGTGAAACAAAGAGAAGTATTGAGTCTCATCTTGTGTGAAATAAGGAGAATCATTGAGTCTCATCTTGTAGCTGTGAAACAGGGAAAAGCACCAAGTTTCATTATGTTATCTTTTAACTTGCACTCACAGAAGGAATATTGATGTGCCAAGTTGACTGCCTTAGAACTGCCATGTAATAATGTATTTCAGTAAGATCATCTGTAGTCAATAATGGCACTCAAAGACACCATAAGAATAGTGCTTCATAAGTACATGAAGTATGTAATATGTACTTACTATTTCTGCTGGCAGTGGATTTTGACAATAAATAGTAATTTTTTCAGAAAACCCCACCCTATATAAATACAGAACTCAGGAGAGCATATACATCATGCACTGCCTACTGTTGAGACAACTACAGTATATTTTTCACGATTCTGGATTTAAATAATCGGAATCAATATTTCAAGAAATTAAAGCATTTTGATATGTTAAGTACTCCCCCTTCAATGGTCATTTTATTGGATTATATACATCAAAGCAACTGGATCTTAGCAAGTTAAATTCAATAAACTTTCACCTGAGTTAATTTGGCTATCTTCACTTAACAACTAACCTTCTCATTCCTAATCATCTAATTTTTCATTTTACAGCATAAATCAATAGTTCACAGTGAAATTTAATTAACATAACACAGTGAAATATAATTAACATATTTAAAAGTGTTTAGTAGTACTGAAACATGGTAATCAATTTCTACTTTTTTTTCCAGAATATTACTATACTTCTGACTGACTATTTGCACGATAAACTTTCAACTTGCCTTTACATTAGCTTTAATTAATGTGAAGATACTAGTTACAAAAATGAGCTTGCTGTGACAATAAATTCACAAATTATATAAAATATTAATTGGGTAAATTAATAAAATTATATAACACATTTTTCATCCAACAGAATAGATTTGTGTACCTGGAATGACAGCAGAATGTTAAATAAGTCTTTGACATAGACATTAATCAATAATATGATTCACTTATATACAAATTCCCTTGCATATTAATTTCTTTTATGCAATGACATGTTAAAAATTAAGTGCACTACAAATGTCATGTTAAAAATTAAGTGCACTACAAAAGTAAATTTTGCGGAAATTCTTTAAAATGCTCGGAACAGTGTTGTGACGTCTCATGTGCCTTTCTAGATTGGATTGCTTTTTGAACTTTTTAACACACATTGAACACTGATGTAAGGTCTCCCCTGTATGAATTACCATGTGTGTTGCTAAAGAATCTTTGCTAGTAAAATCTTTTAGACACAGTGAGCACAGATGTGGTCTCACCCCGTATGAACTCTTGAATGTTTAACTAGAGATGATTTTAGTGCAAATCCTTTTAAACACACTGGACACTTATATGGTTTCTCGCCTGTGTGAATTCTTAAGTGCGTTACTAGATTAGCTTTTGTCGAAATTCTTAAGACACACTGAACATTTAAAAGGTTTTGCTCCTGTGTGAATTCTCATGTGAGTTACAAGATTAGCATTATGTCGAAATTCTTTAAGACACTCTGAACACTGATATGGTTCTCTCCGGTATGAGTTCTCATGTGTGGTACTAAATAGTCTCTGCTTTTAAAGTCTTTTAAACAGACCGAACAATGATATGGCTTGTCTCCTGTGTGAGTTTTCATATGTGATACTAGATTACTTTTTGTGTAAAGTCTCTTAGACACTCCGGACACTGATATGGTCTCTCTCCTGTATGAATTCTCTCGTGGCTTATTAAATCATGGCTTGTATAAAAGGCTTTTGGACACACTGAACACTGGTGGGGTTTATCTCCAGTGTGAGTTCTCATATGTGATACTAAATTACTTTTTGTTTAAAGTCTTTTAGACACTCTGGACACTTGTATGGCTTCTCTCAGTATGAGTTCTCATGTGTATTACTAAAACACTTCTTTGCGAAAATGCTTTATCACACTCCGAACACTGGTGGGGTTTCTCTCCTGTATGAGTTCTCATATGCCGTGCTAGTTTACTGTTTTGCGAAAAATCTTTAAGACACACAGTACACTGATATGGTTTCACTTTTGAATACTCACTTTCTACTGCTACATTGGATTTCTTAATATTATCAGTGTTGTAGTCCTCTGTCAGAGACTGGGTTGTTGGGTGGTGACCTCAGAAGCCATCACTTGCAAGGTAGGAATGTAGCAAACAGATTTCTTGTTACAACTCAAGTACGTATTTGTTTCTATTTATGACTTTTCACCAAAATTTTGAGATAATTATTAATAATGTTTTTGTGATGTAGGAATGGCGCTGTGCAATCTAGTCTTTAATCTTGTGTGTAAAATTAAATAAAATGCCCAAGGAAATTTTTGTCAATAAACACTCAAAACAGTGAAAACAAAATTCATTTTTCTCCACTGTAATTAGTTTATATTCTTCTGGGTAATGTTTTTAATATTTAGGAGCACTGAACAAAGTAGTTTCTTTATTGTGTTGACTCTTATGACAAACATAAAATAATTTATAAAATATTATATACTCTAATAAATTATTATATTAGTCTGTATCATGTATAGCACTTTAGTGTAATAATGGGAGATACTTCTGATACAACTGCATACATAGCATCTATGTTCAAATTATATTTGACAATAATCAGAAGAATGTTATGTACATAAACAATTATGTAAGCAATTTATTACTTGCATTTATAAATTTTGATCTAAACTGCCCAGGTAATTAATCACCTTATTAAAAAATTGTATCCCTAGGAAATACTGATAATTTTAATATGATTAATTACATAGTACAGTACACAGTTTAATAAAGTAAAGCAGTCATATATACATTATAGGATATATACGTTAAATTTCAGTAATATGCAAGAAAAAATATGATTGTTAAAATAAATATACGTGAGTGCTGTAAAGTGATGCAGGCATGTGACTAACAGTGAGATAAGAGAGTGAAGATATATTTGACAGCAAGGGAAGTTAAGGCATAATGCTAAATGATGTTGTGACTGCAGTCACTAGGTAAGATTGCTTTACAACACTTAATTAATTTTGAGAAACTTGTATATGATACAACACAATTATTTTTCTTGCTTTTTTCTACAGTGGTTATATAGTGTCTACCTTTCTGAAATGTATTAGCAATAAATATTTAACACTTGGAATACTTGCTTACTGCATAAATATCCAATAATATTGTCATCAAAGAAATCAACCAACTGTTACTAAACATGAACATTTATTTTATAAAGTAACTATAGATCACCAGATGTTTATAGTGCACATTAAATATTCCAGTAACTGGTGCAAATGAGAATGTTTAAATGAGAAAACACACACAAGGCGACCTGACACCTCTGTCTGCATTCACTGTCTGTATGAGCTACACCATTCTAGGAAATGTATGAGATGCCTCTGACACTCACTGATGACATTATATGTAAGTATTATCTTCGTCACTTACATGAAATTTATTGTAGTGGGTGTTGACACTGCATGTGGTATAAGGATGAGCTGGGGGAAAACAAGAATGAGGAATTAACAAAGCTCGAGTTAAATATGAAACAAGTGGTACAGTGTAATGAACAATTGTCATTATGATAATATAACTCATATAGAAACAAAAACAGGGGAAAAAAAGTTTACCTATATTGTTTGACATCTGTTAACATGTTTACACTGTCATATATTAAGTTAACAATAAAACTAGGCCTAAAAAGCAATAAAGTAAAATGCACATACAGTACACTCATTATTTAAAGGCACATTGTGACTAGTTTGGTATTCAATTCATACCAGTAAAAATTTTCCATGTCAGCAATAAGGTTATCACGTTTCTTATAACTTTAGTGTTCAATGGTGTAGAACTTTTAATTTCCTTCAACACTTTCTCTTTAGAGTTCATAATTGTACTAACTGTCTGACGAGTCAAACCAAGCTTACATTCTATCTCAGCCACAGACATACCATAGACATATCTAACTTGGCATTTAACCCTTCGAGGGTCTGTCCCATAGTTCAACGGCTTTGAAGTCAGGGTTCAAGCTGTAGAACTACACCATAATTCTAGATGCTTCAAATTTAGCACGAGAAGGCTGGTAGGCCTACATCTAAGAGAATGGGTCTGCATAGTCAGTGTGTACAGTAAACAAAAAATCGGGGCACCCACACTGCATTGTGGGAACGCCATTTCAGTACGCTTTGTTCATCATGCCTTGGGTAAAGAAGCTCTCACTCCCCGGCAAATTGGGAATCTCCTCTTCCCAAGTGATAGTTCGAACACGGATGAAAGTGTATCTGAAGAGGAATTCAAAGGTTCTGAACAATTTATGACTGAAAGCAAAGCTTAAGATATCGAAAATAGTACGTAGTGCCGAAAATCCTGACGACCCTCAACCTTCCACCTCTGGTGCTGGTGCATCTCAGTCACGTTCAGTTGTACCTCGCTGCAAGAGAAAATTAATATTTTCACATGGCCATGCCTCAGATTTGAGTAATAGTGATGATAGTGACGTGGACTTTGATTTTATTGTTCTTGATGACCATTTGAGTAGCGATAGTGATAAATCATGCGCTCAGGTAGTGTACCATATGCAATTCCAAGGGGATGGAGTACATCCCGTGGCCCTACACCTGGAATAGAGTGAAAGTGATGATGATGTGGCTACAACTGGGATGGACAGACCATATGCGTCAGTAGGTGGTGGTGGTGCCACAGGCATGCGGCACGTGGCACCAGCCCAGGCTGCGACCAAGCCACTGACTCAACAGGTCCAGGACAAATGGCACTGTCAACCAGCCCCACACCACAGCCTGCACAACCACAACTACAGCCATAACCAGCTTATGATGTCCAGTACCCACCAGCAAACGGTACCTGGGATTGGCAGCAAAATTCCAATTTTGTTCCTAATCCCCATCAATCTGATAACACTCAAAGTGGATTCCTGTCATCTTGTTCCCTTAGAAACACTGCAAGTGAACTGCAATTCTTTGAACTATTCTTTGACCAGCCCTTGATGGAAAATATTTTCAGGGAAAGTAACAAGAGCAGTGGACCCGGAAATCGAACACTCCCAACTCGCCCTATTATGTAAGTGCTTTTATAGGTGTATTTTTGGGGTCTGAAATGGACTAATCTAATTTACATTATTCCTTATGGGAATAAATTCCGTTTGGTAACAGCAATTGAACAGCATTCTGGAATGAAGAATGTTCGATTCCGGGGTCCACTGTACAGTAGGGCCCCACTTATACGGCAGGTTAGGTTCCAGGCTAGTGCATTAAAGCAGACATCGCCGAAAAGCAGAACGCCTTTTTTTTCCACTTCTAAATGCATATAAATGCCAGACAACAAGCTTACACTAACTTATATTAAGTTAACAATAGCACTAGGCATTAAAAAACACAATAAAAAGTAAGATACACACAGAGTACACTTATTACTTACCTTAAAGTATTAACATTGGCTTAAAATAGTCTGTGAACCAATTTATGAAAAGATCAGTAGTCATCCAAGCTTCAATTGGATTTATAATAAACAGGGAGGCTACCTTTTGCATAGTTCTTTACGGCCCTAGGATTCTCTGAGTGATAAATTATCATAGGTTTTTAACTTGCAATCCCCAGCAGCATTAGCTCCTAGCAAGTGTTAGTTGAAGACTCAGATGAGTCAAAGAGATGTTAGGAAGTATTTCTTCAGCCATAGAGTAGTCAGGAAGTGGAATAATCTAGCAAGTGATGTAGTGGAGGCAGGAACCATACATAGCTTTAAGACGCAGGTATGATAAAGATCATGGAGCAGGGAGAGAGAGGACCTACTAGCGGTCAGTGAAGAGGTGGTGGCCAGGAGCCAAGTCTCGACCCCTGCAACCACAATTAGGTGAGTACACTCTGTTGTCCTGGGCTCTCTGCACATATGCTGCTATTGTAACTGTATTTGATGGCTATCTCAGCGATGAACATATACCTTGTTAGTAAGTTTATTCAGGTATACACAAATACAGTTACATAGATTATCATACATAGCAGAATATGCGTAGACAACCTAGGATAACCCAAAAAGTCAGTTCACTGAATTTAATCATTTCTAACTTGGCACTTAGCAGAGACTTACAACTCCTCTTTTTATAACAACTAAGCTAGACGCCATAGTCAATGAGAGCCAACTAGTTAACGAAAAGTAAACGAGAGAGAGAACGAGATACGGAGTTCAGACAAGGTAAAAAAAAAAAAAAACTGAACAGGTAGGGCGATCACTCGAAATGACTGCGATTAATACGTGTCCACTTTTAGTTCATTCACATACGTTTGTAAGAGTTTGTGAAACTTTTACCTCAAAATATTTTTTTTTATAATAATAATTACCTCACAATACAAATACTCTTACATTGTGTACAAGTTAGTACAAAATAAGCAAACAGCAACACTCCCATTCTCATGCAACACTATTTTAGAGTTAATGATAGTATTATTATTATTATTATCACATAAAAAAGAAGCACTAAAACCCACAAGGGTTGTGAATAGCTATACAGTGGTACCTCGAAGTTACGATATTTTCTGTTCGAGAATGCTGTTCAAGTGCCATTACCAAACGAATTTATCCCCATAAGGAATAATGTAAAATAGACTAGTCCTTTTATACCCCCAAAATATACTTACAAAAGCATTTAAAAAAATAAACTTACATAAAAGGGCGATTTTGGGGACCATCGTAACTCGAGGTACCACTGTATATAGATTGAAGGCATATGAAAGGAATATTTTTCTACAGTTATCCCTCAGTGTTTGACTAGAGAAAACGTAATTCTTCCGACTCTCTACAAAGTCGCTTGGTAAACAAATATCATATTTGTCAATTTTCATTCTGTGGGTGTATGTATCATGTTTATATGCTATGTAACGTGTTTTAAATAATTTTGAAGAAAATATCATAGATGAATTAATGAAAATGTCTATATTAATGTAAAATAAGGCATTTGACAGTAGCCTTAAATTCCAAACACATACAACAAATTTCTAAGAAAAATCTCAAAGACAGTAGGCATATTATCAAAGATACACTATTATGTGCCACAATCAGCTCTCCTTGCACTATATCATTCACTTATCTATCCTTATCTCACCTATGGAATCTGTGCATGGGGATCAACAACATTAAAACACCTTAGACCACTCATAACCCAGCAAAAGGCTGCAGTCAGAATGATAACAAATTCTACCTAGACAGCATACTCCACCAATATTCAAAAGTCTAAAACTACTCACTGT
Source organism: Cherax destructor (assembly GCA_009830355.1). Taxonomy (NCBI): domain Eukaryota; kingdom Metazoa; phylum Arthropoda; class Malacostraca; order Decapoda; family Parastacidae; genus Cherax; species Cherax destructor. Next base: position 2,799 of record WNWK01050729.1, on the reverse strand, counting down.
AAAGAAACATTCATACTTATTCTTGTGCCTACTACATATAAAAACTCTACACTCTAATATAAACACTCCGCTCAAAATTCTCCTCACCAACTTTAATAGGACCCATGACCACAACACAAGACACAGATCACTTTTTGATATACCCTGAGTTCATATCAACCTATGTAAAATTCTATCACATAAAGGGCCCCAGAATCTGGAATTCATTACTAGTAAATATTAAGATAACCATGTCTGAAAATAAATTTAAGACTCTACTCAAAAACCACCTACTCGCCCAAAACTAAATAATCATACTGTAAACTACTTTCAAAAATGCTCAATATTACTTTCCTATAATATAATTTAAATTTTAATAATATGTTACTATTATGTTACCCCTACTCACCCAAAACTAAATACAGTGGTACCTCGAGTTATATATTTTTCGTTCGAGAATGCTGTTCAAATGCCATTACAAACGAATTTATCCCCATAAGGAATAATGTAAAATAGACTAGTCCTTTTACACCCCCAAAAATATACTTACAAAAGCATTTAAAAATAAACTTACATAAAAGGGCGATTTTGGAGACCATCGTAACTCGAGTTTCCCTGGGATTTACATAAGTTACTTTCAAAATGCTCAATGTTCCTTTCCTTAAGATAATCTCAATTTTATATTACCATTCTCCTAAACACTTGTTACAATTTAATATCATCATATTATAATTTTAACTATATCATCATATTGTAATTTGAAAACAAATTTTAACTAGAATAAACTCAATAAATTTCTCTAATATTATGTACATAGTCTATAAGTCACAGATTAAGCTGCCCCTAATGCCATGGCATGTCAGTGGCTCTCCTTGAACTTTACTTTATTTAATGTGCCCAAGAGAGATTATTATTAATATTACGTAATGTTTTCCCTCCGCCCAGTTAACACCATCGCATATAAACAGCATGTTTATATGCTTTGTAACGTGTTTCTTATATAATTTTGAAGAAAATATAGATGGATTAATGAAAATGTCTATATTAATGTAAAATAAGACATTTAATGTGCCCAAGAGTGATTATTATTAGTATTACGTAATGTTTTCCCTCCGCCCGGCAACCACACCTACATATCATAAAACATAGCATATAAACAGCATGTTTATATGCTATGTAACGGTTTTTATATAATTTTGAAGAAAATATCATTAGGATTAATGAAAATGTCTATACTGTATTGACAAAAAAATTGACATCTAATGTGCCCAAGAGTGATGATTACATAATAGAGATATGTGCTCATGGAAAATGTAAAAAAAACCAGGTGGTGCGCGCCGTTCGAAAGACAGCCCCCCTTATATAAAAGTTTTTCAAAATTTTTGAACTCGCCGTATGAACGGAACGCCAAAGGCGAAACGCCAAAAGCAGGGCCCTACTGTATTTTGATTACACCATGACAAATACAATGATTTCACCACAGTCCACTCTACACCGGGGGAAGGAGACAACTGTGGCTGAAATGTATTTTTTTGTAACAATAATGCTTATGCCTCATGTCTTTAAGCATAATATAAAATCATACTGGTCCACAGATGGGCTAATTTCTACTCTGGCCTTCAGTGATATCCCTGCAAACAGATTTATCCTACTGTTACGTATTTTGCACTTCTCTGACAAAACCAGGCCTGACAAAATGACAGGTTATACAAGATTAGAAATGTTTATCCGGGTTTAAGAATTTTGTAACTGACAAGTCTTTGATTCTGTTCAAAGGTAGACTGTTGTTCAAGCAGTATATACCAAGCAAGAGGAAACATTTTGATATAAAATTGTTTGTACTTTGTGATTGCTACAGTGGTCTTGTATTGGATATAATTGTATACACGGGGAAATAAAACATTGAAAGATACCAGGATGTTACTGGGTATCTCAGGTGAGAGTGAGAACAATGATGGCACCATACCTTGGTAAAAGGCAACATTTATACTGATAACTGGCACAAGCCCTTTACTCAGTGATTTCTTGTGAGTAACATGACAGATGTGTGTGGCACAGTGTGTTCTAATCTAAACATATGTCCAGGTTCAACGCAGGCACTCGTGGTGGTGAGGTGCAGGTGTTTTCTGCCAATCATCATGGCATTACGGGGGATGACAAATGAGATGTCACATTGTTGACAACCATTCACCCAAATGAAATGAAAGACAGTGGCAAAGGGGGATAGAGGACTAATGAACGTATTCTAAAACCAGTAACAGTGATTGATTATAAACAACATGCGTTTTGGGTTTACAAATGTGACATGCAGATTGGCTTTTTCAATTGTGTTCAAGAGTTTCAAGTGGTACATGAAACTTTTCTTCCATCTCATGGACATTTCAATGCTCAATGCATATCAGTCAACCCCTGGTGTTCGGCACCATCCGTCGTCCAAATCGGTTTCGACCGATTTTTTAACAAGAATTTTTGGGTTGGTATTAGCCGATCCGCCGGAGTTGGATATTCGTCCCGGACGCGACGCGTGGCCCAGCTGGGCTCGGCACCAGGGGCATTGTTTACAAGCGAGCGACCCCCACCCACGCATTCATACCAGATACAGTGGACCCCCGCTTTTTGAACGGGCCGGCAGCGAACAAACGTCATTAGTACAAGAAAATCGATATCGTCATGCAAAAATTTTCGCGAGTCGAACGAATGCGTTCGTGACCCGTCCACCCAGGCGCTTGGGGGCCCCACCGCGCAGGCGGAGAGCCCGTCCCGCGTTGTTTAAATGAGAGAACAAACCCTGCACGCTATCCAGACATTTCCCCAAAAAAT
>WNWK01050728.1:0-12731 GCA_009830355.1 Cherax destructor | reverse complement strand
GGTGTTAACATGCCCCGAATGGTTTCATACTCTTTGCATGCAACAGTGTCGAGTTGTGAGGTCAGTGAACGAATTCAACAAATAAGAACTTTTATCATCCAAAAAACCCCATAGTAAAAAACAGCATCGTTGTGGGGGTTTGGGAAAACGGGGGCCAGAGGTAAAACAGGGTGCCAGGGGGAAAACGGGGGCCGGGGGTACCCCGTTCATCATAGTAGGAGCTGCCAGAAGCACCGGTTTTTCCCCAACACGCAAGTTAAAATTTTTGATCAAACTGACATTATTATTTGTTAAATCATTTTCCAGTGGTGTCTCGGATTAAATAACCCCTACAGGATTCATTAAAATAAGTGATACACTGACTGGTTTTCGTCGGATTCGTCCAAGAAATAAAGTAACCAATGATGGGATTCAAAGCGGAAGTTCTAGGCCCCCCTAACCCCCAAACGGATTCGTTGAAGAAGAAAAAAAGGTACCCCGAAGGGGATTCAATAAGGAAAGTTTGTCCCAAACACATGCACATGCAAATAAAATAGATACGAAAACAAATAGATGGATCTCCACTTGGGAAGTTATTAGTGGAATATACAAAAAAAACCAATAAAATCAAGCATGAAAAACCGGGTAGTCTGCAACCAAACAAACAAACTGGATGGATTATATGCAAATTCTGGGTAAATGGAGCCACGCCCGTGCAGGCTTTTGGAATCAACTCACGAAATATTAAACCGGGGGAAATGTTTTTTGGGGATGCCCAAAAAGAAAAACCCAACTGTGGAATAAAATCACATTGATATTAAAAGATGACATCAAACTGGCCTTTATAAAAACATGACGGCATTTCTATAATAGTTGGGAAAATAAAAAACCGGGGCCCGATGGTGCTATCACCCCTGGTACAAATGCTGTCCTGGAGACAGTAACCGAAGAATGGAGAAATAAATTATGGGGGCCTGAAGGGGGGCAGGGGCTCTAGTGGAGAAACAGGGTAGACAAGGACGAAAAAACCAATGTTACAAACTAGCAAAAAACCACTTTGATAGTAAACAAGGGGATGCCCCGAGAAATATTGAAGATAAATTACCAGAAACAACTGATGAAGGCTCCATTGTCAGCATTAGTGCTGAAGATAGAAATGAGACAAGAAAACACGCACCAGTAGGGAACACAATAGGGAATACAACAGGGAACACAGTCACAAAAAACCAAGGCAAACAGAAACCAGGCCTATGCAAATATTATGCACTTGGTATCTGCAGGCATGGAATATCTGGGAAAACAGATGGGACATGCAACTTTGACCACCCCAGAAAATGTCGTGCCCATATGACAAAAGGAAAATGCAACCTCCCTTTCTGTAAGCTTTTCCACCCTGAAATGTGCCACTCATCAGTTCAGGAAAGACAGTGCTATAACTTATATTGCCAGGCACACCACCTAAAGGTACAAGACGACACAGAACATCCAGACCATGGGAAAACCTGGGTAGCCATAGCCACTCCAGAGAGAAGTTTTTAGCGCCAGGATGGGAAAAAAGCTGGCAGGAAATGACAGAAATCGTACACAAACTGCAATCATTTGTGGAGTAGAATCACAGTCAATGGCCTCCACTCCAGAACAACAGATATTAGTGCCAGGAAAAAAAGAGTCTCCCATACCACCAATCCGAAGACACTCATCTTTGCAAATATACAGGGTCTAAAGCCAGCGACGAACAACAAAATACCTTACATCCGTGGACTGCTTACAGAGTCAAATGCAATGTTTGTGGCTTTCACAGAGACCCACATTAAGGGAATTTGCCTTGAGCAAACCTCTAGTGCCACAGAGTTAATTTGTTCTAGACATAATAATAATAATAATAATAATAATAATAATAATAATAATAATAATAATATCTTTATTTACTACAAGTACATGTACAAGGTATACAGGCCTAGCTGACATCAATGACATACTACTATATAGAAAGTCCCTTGTTATGCAGAGCATTTCGGGCAAATTAGGTCCTTGTCCCAGGATGCGACCCACACCAGTCGACTAACTCCGAGGTACCCATTTTACTGATGGGTGAACATAGACAACCGGTGCAAAGAAACACGCCTAATGTTTCTACCCGAGCTGGGAATCGAACGCAGACCCTCGCAGTGTGAAGCGAGAGCTTTAGCGATCAGGCCACGGGGCACCTTGTGATGCTTAGGCTATCTTCCCAGTTTATATCATTTAGGACTTGGTTTACACGGTCCTACCTTATGTTTTTGTTATTGAAGTTGAATTTGGTGAAGGCTCCCTCGCGACTGATCACATTTTGTCGGTCTGGGGTACCCCCCCGCATACATGTCTGGACCTCTATTATGTTGTGATCTGAGTATATTGTTTTTGATATGATGACATTTCGTATCAGATCATCATTATTAGTGAAGATGAGGTCCAGCGTATTCTCCAATCTTGTAGGCTCTATTATTTGCTGGTTTAAGGTGAATTTGGTGCAGAGATTTAAAAGCTCGTGTATGTGCGAGTTTTCATCTGAGCTGCCTCCTGGTGTTATCTCTGCTATCACATTGTTTGCAATATTCCTCCATTTTAGGTGCCTTAGGCTGAAATCTCCCAGGAGCAAGATGTTGGGGGCAGGAGCTGGAAGGTTTTCCAGACAGTGGTCAATTTTCAGAAGCTGTTCCTGGAATTGTTGGGACGTTGCATCCGGAGGCTTGTATACAACCACCATGACCAGGTTTTGATTCTCCATCTTTATTGCTAATACTTCAACTACATTATTTGAGGCATTTAGTAGTTCTGAGCATATAAGTGACTCTGTGATATACAGGCCAACCCCCTCCTCCCCTTTTGCCTGTTCACTCTGTCACATCTGTATAGGTTGTAGCCCGGGATCCATATTTCATTGTTTAAGTGATCCTTTATGTGGGTCTCTAGTGCTAACAATGGAGCCTTCATCAGTTGTTTCAGGTAATTTATCTTCAGCATTTCCCGTGGTATTGCTAGTTTGTAACATTGGTTTTTGTATGTCCTTGTCTACACCTGTTTCCCCACTAGAGCTGTCCCCCCTCAGGCCACCATCATTTATTTCTCCATTCTTACAGTTACTGTCTACCAGGACAGCATTTGTACCAGGGTCGATAGCACCATCTGGCCCAGATTTTTTATTTTCCCAACTGTTATAGAATGCCGTCATGTTTTTATGAAGGCCGGTTTGATGTTGTCATCTTTTAATATCAATGTGAATTTATTCCACAGTTCGGTTTCATTTGGGCATACCCAAAAACACTTCCCTGGTTTAATATCTCGTGTAGTTTGTAACAGGGAAGTTGTTTTCATTCATAACTTGAAAAGTCTCACCTCTCAGTGAAACATACAAGTACAGGAGGGCGCACGTGTACACAACCTTTTTGGTGTTCCACGTTTTTGTTGGTTTCAAATTAAGCCATTGTTCATTATGTTCCACTCGCCAGCGATTATCACTGGTGGGTGGAGCAATGGCTCAACTGAAAGTCAACAAAATGTGGAATACCATGCTGAATAAATGCTGTATGTGTGGGGCTTACTCAGATAAGTCTCTCTGTACACTGGAACCCTACAATTCATGTTCTCTGTACTCTATGTGATCTGATGATAACTCAACAGTGCTCTTCCTGAAGGCCATTCAGCGGATAGCTTTGATTATTAAGTTTTTTTCTTGGCACCCACTGTCTCTTTGTTTGGCATATGATCCATAAATTAAAAAAAAACGATAGGATTTCATTCAATGTGTTACCATTTGCTCCTTAACATTGTCAATATTAAGTGGACTGGATATATATTTACTTAGATATGGCCAAAAAATCAGCAAGGGGCTAGTAACTCTTTCTCCTGTATTAATTACTAAATGTAAAAAGAAGATAAACTTTGAGTTTTTTTTTAAAGTCACCCTGCCTCAGTGGGAGATGACCAGTATTTTTTTTTAACACATCAGCCGTTTTCCACCAAGGCAGGGTAACACGAAAAAGAAGAAACAATTTCATCATCACTCACTACACTGTCTTGCCAGTTGCATGCCGATATAACCAGCATGTCGATAAAGAAAAAACATGGCCAAAAACACACAGTATTTCAATAATTCTGACATGTAAAATTCCTATGATCTGCAGCTTCAAGATTCATGAACCTCTAGTCTTGTCTCTATCAAGGTTATTAATCGAGGTCAACTATATTTCACTATAATGTGTCTACATCAGGGGCTACCAAACCAGGGTTGTGACCCAACATAAAATTGAAGGAGATTCAGAGATTGTCTAGAAAGTTTTTTTTTTTTTACAAATGTTTGGTTTGATATTCTATATATCTACCACAATTTGCTATGCAGAAAGAACTTGATATTCCAAGCATCAGAGATCGTGTTACTGAAAGAAATATCCTAATTGGGGTTAATATGCTCAGGCAAGCCCATTCAAACCCCTGCACAGAACCCCTCCAAACTTTCCTCAGCACTGGTGAACATCCCTCCAGATGGATCGAAAAAACTGGAACCGACCTCCGCATGAATCAGATACATGATCTGTGGCAAGTAAGGCAACAGTGGCACTTCTCCGCTCCATGGAATATTACCCCATTCCAAACAACCATCCCTCCATTTCCCCCCAAACTACTTCTTAAATCACAACCAAAGCTTCGCCTTGAAGCCAAACATGATGCCTTAAGCTGTATTGATTATTTAGCCAAACAGCACACTCTCTCACAAATTATTTACGTTGATGGTTCTGTTCACCAATCCACTGGTGCAGCTGGTAGTGCTGCTGTTGTCATACAGAGTGATGGCTCTCTTAAAGAAATTGGAGCACGCATCAATAACTGGGCCTCTACCCTTCAGACAGAACTGTTTGCCATACTCCTTGCACTCAAATGCGTCCATGTATCTAAGGTTGACTCTCTAATTGTAACTGATTCTGTCATCCATAAATGCTCTCAACTCATCAAGTATAACTTGTAGCATGCTTGTGTCAGAAACCAGACACAGGTATGGTAGGATTGTGGATAGTAGAGTCAGAGTGCACATGCTGTGGATTCCATCTCACATTGGTCTTCAGATGCATGATAGAACTGATAAATTGGCTAAGTTTTATGCTTTCAAAGAGGGGGTAGATTACAATCTTGGCTTGTCAGTTAGCAGTTTGAGAACAATAATACGAAAAGAACTTCAACTGAATTTTATTGACTTAAGACTCAGGGAGATTGACACCAGTCAGTCCATCTACCATCACTCTATCATGCAGGAGGAGCCACATGTCTCTGGTGCATCCAACAAAATAAGCAGACTCTTGGATGTCACTACCGCCCGCCTCCGGCTGGGTTACAAGTATCTTTGGCAGGTTAAATCACCACCACCAGATGTAGACCAAACAAAATGTAAACTTTGCCATTTGGATTATTGTCACACCCTGCGTCATTATGTACTGGAGTGCGACAAAATTAATGAATTCAGAGACAACTCACTCAGAAATACTCAAGATATGTCAAAGTATTTTATCCACAGTGGTATATTACAGACCATTCTGGAAAAATACCCTGACTTTGCTCCCTGTAAATAAAGCATTGCCACGTGTGTGTTAGTTAGTTACCATTTTGTCCTAGGCACATGGCGATTAGACACTAGGCCTGTTGTATGTTTGTGTGTGTGTGTGTGTGTGTAACGAAACACTTCGAAATGCCACAATTTGCTGAGGTGCTAGGTAATTACCTCCATCATTTACACTGTAAAGCAAAAGTGAATGGATTGTGGAGAAATAAATTTGAGAACTAGTAGTCAAGAACACCTTCAACCCTCCTGATGACTGTAATAAATCTTAAGCTCTAAATGTGCATCAATCTGTGATGAACATAACAGAGGAGGAATACTGAAACAGACCTCATTTACAACCACCAACAGAAATATTTATCTAATATAGTTTTATGATATCCAAGTAATAGCTTTTATAACCTTTTACTTATGTGCAAGTTGATTGATCTACCATATTGTATTACTTTTTTTTTTTTTTTTTTTAATAATCAAAACAGTGATAATACAAAAGTAACATGACGGTACAACACCAAGTACCTCATAAATTCAAAACAATATAATTATCTTAAGACTAAGGTATAGACATAACCTAAGGATGTCCTCAAACTAAACAGAAAAGAAAACTACCTAAATATGTAAGTGCCGTGATGCGGACACTTACCCTACAGAAATATGAACACATTGGACTATATGTACAGAGACATTGAACACAGCTACCTACATAATAACTCAAAACAATACAATACTTGTGGCATAGTTACATCAACAGTACAAAAATAACATCGTTCATGTTTTGTATATATAATTATACTATGGTGTCAAACCATGTTAATACCACATCAAGGACTTCGTAAATGCTAACGATACTAATCACAATGAAGACAAACGATATACGGTTCACAGCGTTCACCATCAACCTGATTAGAAAAACCAAACTTAACAATGTAAGTGCCGTGATGCTTTACCCTACACCGTATACAATCTACAAATTAAACATGTTATGAAACACCTGTAACCTGTCGTCCTATGGACTGAGACACGCACATTCACGCCAATTCACGCTGAGGCTAAAATAACACAAAACACTCACTTGAGTACAAAAACATCCAACCTCACCCTAAAAACCTGTCTTCCCTAATACTCCAACCTATAACCATTAAGCCAGTAATTACTTGCGACCAACAAAAGTACAACATAATGATCGTTCTAAGTCGCATAAGTCCAAGACCTGTTTAGACATGTGATTGCAAAACTTGCATCATCACCACAATACAATATATGTCCACCTGACCTCCTACCACTGCCTGGTGGACGACACGTGTTGACGCCCTATCAGGTGACACCGGAGAGAATGCACATAACCCTAGCCATGCCACCCGCCGTATCCCCCCTGTCCAGACACCCCTGACCATACCACCCCCTTTTTCGACCAGCCTTTTAATGAGGTACCTCCCCATCCCCCTCACCCCCAACAGAATACCTATAGTCAATTCCCTATAACCCTGAGAGAAAGGTTTACACCATGTCCCCGCATATATAACCTGATTTCTACACTTAGACCTATATATACCTGCTGCCAACGCTCGGATACGCTGTGCTCCGGGAGCCTCCCGCATTACCCACAAAATATGTATGTACTCAACCACCAAGTAAACTACCGCCCTACCAACGTCCTCTGGAAAAGCCCCTACGTCCAAACACAAAGCTCTCAGGGTCATCAAACCCCCCGCCTCCACCTTCCTTAATACCCCACTAAACCACTCCCTGACCCCCACCAACGTATCACAGAAATACAGAGTATGATACGCTGTGTCCAGGACCCCACATGATCCACACAACCCATCCCTAATGATGCCCATCCTAAACAACTGTGCACGCGTTGCTAAAATACCCAATAAAAACCTATAACCTGTTTCACGCACTCTTGGTGGTATTCGCAACTTCTTCATCCAACGCCACGTTAACTTCCAATTATACATTGGATAAATACCTGCACCCTGCACCACACCTTCCCTCACACCCCACTCTATCCAAAATGCCTACTTTAACCCTCCCAGGCTCCCGAACAACAAGGAGGAACCTCAACATAGCTTCACATCTCAACAGATTTCTACCCCTCCACCACCTACGTACCTCCTGCATGACCCCATTCACCCTCCTGCCCCTTTACCCCCACCTACCACATATTCTTGCTTAACAAAAATACTTTGAAGCCTGTTACGTAGCTGTATCAACCCCAACCCTAACCCAGTAGTCACCACCTCCCTACCTAACCAATGCCTCCCATGACTCCAAATATAACGAAAAACCCTCCCAAGCAACCTCTCTACATCAAACTCCCAGAGAGGATATACGGCAGCAACAAACCATATTTTGCTATATACTAAAACATTTACCACCACCGCCCGTTGCAACAGTGTTACTTCTGTAGACCTAATGCCTCCCAACCTATCTATAGCTCTGTCCACCACCACCACCGAATTCAATTCTCTTGCCAATTCCTTATCATGACTGAATATCACCCGGCAAATTTTAATCCTATCGACGCACTTCCAACCGCCCCTACTGTCCAACGTCCCTCCCACCCATGCACTTACTTCCAACAAACTTGACTTACCCCTATTTACCCTCATACCTGTCGCTTCCCCAAAAATACCCACAATCCTATTCACATGTAATAAGCCCTCACTACTACCCACCAGGACGGTTGTATCATCGACATATCCCACTATGCCCGACTCATAACCCCTTCCCCCTCCCCATCCCAAACCCCTTCCCTAACCAATCTATAGAAAGGGTCCTGCATACACCCAAACAGGATTTGCGACAGAGGACAACCCTGCCACAAACCCCTTTCAAAACTCACCTGAACCCCCAACTTCCCATTTACCTGGACCCTTGCCAATGCCCGGCCAGTATTTTCGCAAAGATCTTATAATCCGAGCATAACAACGTTATAGCTCTATAGCCCTTTATCCTATCACCTTCCTTCCCCTTCGGTACCATCACTACCACCCCTGTCCTATGCTCTTCCTCCATATATCCCCTATCCTTGATTTGATTAAAGATCTGCACTAAAACATCCTTTAACACCTCCCAATGTAACACATAAAAATCTCCAGGTAAGTCATCCACACCAGGTGCCTTTCCTAACCTTAATCCCAGCACCGCCTGCCATACTTCCGCCTCTGATATACGTCCTCCTAACCCCTTCCTATCCTCCTCCCCCAGACGTTCCTGTATCCCCTCCAAAATGATCCTTCGACTTGCCTCACTCCCAACCACTCTCCTAAACTTTTGCTGAAACCAACACCCCGCATAACTACACATGCCATCAGTTGTACTTAACACCTGCCCTTTCTGATACCCTCCCAGGTCTTCTTCGACCTTCAACGACGAGATATTCATACCCTTCCTCCTTTTCCTAAACCTCCTCAAGACAGTGCCTGAGGGCCTATCACCCCATAAAACCTCGTCCAATTGACACCTGACCCTGACCACATGGAATCTATCATTTTGTATGTCCCTTAACCTCCCATGTAGCATACTAATTTCTGCCTGATGCCCCCTCCTCCCCCTCCCCCTACATAACAAGCCCTAAGCTGACTTTCTAAGTAACGTTGCAAACCATACCTATAACCCGCCTCCTCCACCCCGGCCCTCCGATAATAATCCCTCACCGCCTCCTTCGCCTGTAAGACCACCACCTCACCTCACCCCTTAGCCTTCTGCCCTTCCCACCCTCCCCACCAGTCTGCAAAAGCATCCCTATCCCCATCCCTCTGTAACAAACGAACATTCAATTTCCATTGACCTGGATATATCATGACAGCCCCATCCCAGCTCAACACTGCCACTCACCCACGGTGATCAGAGAACCCAACATCGAGAGCCCGTCTCCTACACTTATACCTGATGCTACATAAACCCTATCAGTCATGCATTTTCCTCTCTAAAAAAAGTATGCTCACCAAAGCATCCTTCCCACAACCACATCCTTGACTCCACCGCCCCAACACATCCTCAAAACTAAGTTCACATCCCGACCCTCGAGGCTCTACGTCACGTTTCCGAATAATACAGTTCCAATCACCAGCTATTATTACCACCTCAGGCAAGCACCTTAAAGCATAAACTAAAAAATCACGCACAAAAGCTTCCTTCACACTCCTTACATTGGTAGCAGGCATATAAACCCCAATAAAACTAACAGGTATGTCTCCCCATACCCCATCAACCCTCCCACAATCCTCCCAACCCCCACCTCCTCCCAAGACCTCATACTAAAAGGGCTGGTCTCCCTAATGCCCACCAACACCCCACCCTTGAGATTCACTGTACTCCCTGTGTATAAATTATAACCCTTTAGCAACAATTCCCTACCACACTTAAAATTGTGTTCCTGTAAGATGCATATGTCAATCCCCTCTCTCCTTAAAGTTGCTTCCACCCATAACCATTTAACCTCTGCCCGAAGGCCATTAACGTTCATACAGAGACATTGAAGGTTTCATTGGAGGCTTCCACGATGCTTCCCAATCTAGACCCACCGTAGCTTCATCAATAGTCCTCCCCCACCATAACCCCCTCCCTCTCCGCCCATGACTTTACCCTTAACCCCGCCTTTCCCGCCCTTAGCCACATCCGCCCATACTTTCTTGCCGGTTTTCTGAGCTGGCGTCAACACGTCATCCTCCACTGATCCACTGAATCTCTTGCGGGACCCCTCCGCTACCTCCATGACCTCGCCTGCTTCCTCACCCTCATCCGACATGCCCTATGTACCTCTGCCTCAAATCCACACCTGCACCTGATCATCCATACCATCACCTGCCCCCTTACTTACACGCCCATTCAGCACCACCCGGCCTTGCCACCAACTCCGGTGAAGGTACCCTCCACATAGTCGTCCGCCCCCGCCCGGGCTATCTAGCATCTCTGCAAATCTTCCAAGAGAGGTCCAGATAAGTTAACCAATACGTCATCCTCCCCCTGCACTTCACGATCCACGGTCCTCATCCGGTGAGTCACCGGTGGCAGTGATACAACCACCTCCACCTCTTCCTCCATGACGTCACTCCACTTGCCAGTACTAATCAGCTCACCCTTAGCTGCTGGCTCCTGTTGATGTGCGTCCTCATCCATCGATGTCGTCTCCCCTTGTTCCTGCATTGCGGCACCATGTTGTCGCTGGGTTAGTTGCCCGTCGGTCACACACCATAGCCATATGCCCCGGCCCCCCACATAGCCCCCGGGTTCACCTGCCCCACGTACATAATGTAGACTTGCGTACGGAAGTCCGGCAGGAGAACATACGATGTGTTGGTCTCCTCAATGTCATCTTGAGACTGAACGACCCTTCCGGCAAACCAGCATGGGCCCCTGGGTCCACCTCCCGATGTTAGCTGCATGTATCCACCATATGCCTGAAAGACCCTCTTCACATCAACTGCATCGGCCTCAAATGGCAAATTACGTTTCTGATCCAAACATCGTTGCGTAAACGTCCCGTAACCTCACCTCCAAGCCTTCACTAACGACCATTCGCTTTTCCTGGTAAGCGTCAACCACTCGTTCATATCTCCACTGATCACAAATTTCCACAAATACCCTATTGGCTCCATTTAGCGATCGCCATATAAATCTTCCGTGGGTATTCCATAAGCGTCTCAAGTATGGCAGGCAATAATACTTCGCATTAGACGGTAGATAGGGTCCAACCAGCACTTCAATACACACAGTGTTTATCCGCCTCGTCGTGCGCCATTTTGAAACTAAAGGTTATGGCCACTGTCCACCAGAGACCCTTGCCAGCACACCTGCTCGCGACCGAGGTCGGGCAGCGAATGTCATTGTATTACTACTACTACTACTACTACCACTAGTATTACATCCCACTCTAAGCCTATATATATACCCTCTGTGTCCATGTATTGTTTGTAACGGCTTGATAAAGCTCCTGGAGAGCGAAACGTTGCCACAATAAGATGTCACATTAGTTCCACTTGTGTCCTTTTACTTTACATATTGTTGGTAATTCTACCAACATTAATACAGGCTGTTACTGTTGGCCGCATGCAACCCGACGTATGAACCACAGCCTGGCTGGTCAGTACTGACTTTAGGTGCCGTCCAGCACCTTCTGAAGACAGCCAGGGTCTATTAGTAATCCCTTATGTTTGTTGGGAGGCAATTGAGCACTCTTGGGCCTTAAACTTATTGTGTTATCTCCTATCGTGCTAGTGGCACCTGCTTTAATTGGGGGATGTTGCATCGTCTGCCGAGTCTTGCTTTCGTAGGGAGTGATTTTCGTGTGCAAGTTTGGTACTAATCCCTCTAGGTTTTTCCAAGAGTATATAATCATGAATTTTCCCACCTGCGTTCTAGGGGGTACAGGTTGAGGAACTTAAGCGTTCCCAGTAATTGAGGTGTTTTATCGCAGATATGTGTGCCGTGAAAGGCTCTTAACATTTCTAGTGCAATTTTACCTGCAATTTCTCCTTAATAAATGCCCAAGTTACTGCATATGTGTCTTTCTTACATTCTTGTCGGTGTTAATCACCATTTGTTACCTCAGGGAGCAAGCGAGAGAGAGAGAGAGAGGGAAGGGAGGAGGCAATGGAGGAGGGGAGATGGAATAATCAGGTCTAAGTAACTAATTTCCCTCTCAACAAGAGGAGATTAATAATACAGAAGAAACCGAAAATTTATCTACCAATCAGTGCCTCTGTTACAAGTCTGTGTGAACCGATTGTTCATAAATAGTGTTTATTATGTCGGGGGGTTATCACATATCTCCATCAGTGCGTAATTCATCTCATCTTTTGTGCTGCCGACTGTACCGTGAACTCTTTTTTAACGAAATGAATAATGCTGTGGAAAATATTGGTATTTTCCCCAAAGGTTTTACTCAATAGCCTTTTTCCCAATGAATATTCTTTGTGTGGCTGTTGGCGTATTTTGTCAGATGAAAACAGAACCATCCCGACGGTCGCGTGGGTACGCGGAGCTGGGCGCGAGGGGGGAGCGGGTCAGTCTCGTGGGATAAGACGAAGAAGGTGAACGATGGGGGAGTTCTGATTATAATGGAGTCGGGAATCGGCGTTTCAACGACCAAATCGCGGTTAGGGGCTTTTTACAATAGTAATTTGTGAATATTCGCCGGGAATAATTGAATTAAGTC
>WNWK01050727.1:0-12731 GCA_009830355.1 Cherax destructor | reverse complement strand
TTTAATTAATAATATAATATAATATATATATATATATATATATATATATATATATATATATATATATATATATATATATATATATATATATATATATATATATATATATATATATATATATATATATATATATATATATATATAGCAAGACAACCACTATGAAAAATAGAGGAATTCCAAGCGCTTTCGTGACTCTCAATTATCAAGGAACTATAAAGGAAACATGACAAGGGACTTATATAGGGCAAGACTACACCTCACAGTCACATCACACTAAAAAAGACTACACCTCACAGTAGCGTAACATCTCACGACTCTGTGAAGGAAACAAGAAAGGACCTGAAACTCTTCCCAAAAATTTAAAGATTAGTCCAATTTATCATTAAATTCTTCCCAAATTTTATTAATTATAAAAGAATCCCAATTTATATAAACCAAAAAAATATTCATATTATTTTCAAAACTGCTTTTAATGAAACATGATTCTATTATATTCCTCTCAACCATGGACTTGCTTGATACAACCTTCTCCCGCATTTTGAAAATCAATTGGATGGTTAAAATCTCACATGAATATATATATATATATATATATATATATATATATATATATATATATATATATATATATATATATAGTCTGCCGATTAGTAAAACTTGCTATTTTGGCTTAAATAGCAACCCCTGCCATATAAGACAAGTGAAAATTTGTGTATGCAATAATTCCCAAAAAACATTCTGAACATAACGAAAAATATATTTCATTGTGTTTGTTTATTATTAAATTAATGTTAACGTATCTAAAATATATTTAGTTGGGTTAGGCTAATTAAATTGCCTTGTTGTATTAAGGTTAGGTAGGTTTCCAAGTTTCTATTGGTACAAAATATAAATTTTCATTAACATAAATGAAAAATATATCTTTAAACGTATGAAAATTTTAGAAAGGAGTTAATTTTAGATGAGTTCTTGCTAATTGACCAGTTTTTTCCTAATGGCACGACATATATATGTATATACTATATATATGTCGTGCCGATTAAAAAAACTGTTTTGGCTTAAATAGCAAAGCTCACCTTGCCATATAAGACAAGTGAAAATTTGTATATGCAATAATTTCTGAAATCATTCTGAACATGAAAAAATATATTTCATTGTGTTTGTTTATTATTAAATTAATGTTAACGTACTAAAATATATTTAGTTGGGTTAGGCTAAATTAAATTGCGCTTGTTATAATAAGGTTAGGTAGGTTTTCAAAGTTTCTCTTGGTACAAAATTATAAATTCTTACATTAACATAAATGAAAAATATATCTTTAAACGTATAAGAAAAATTTTAGAAAGGACTTAATTTTAGATGAGTTCTTGCTAATTGACCAGTTTTACCTAAGGAAGAAATCCAAATATTCTTCCTTGAAGCCTTTTATCCACTTCTCCGAGACTATGGGTCTCACAATTTGCACCAGATTGGACCCCATATATATATATATATATATATATATATATATATATATATATATATATATATATATATATATATATATATATATATATATATATATATATATATATATATATATATATATGTCGTGCCGATTAGGTAAAACTGGTCAATTAGCAAGAACTCATCTAAAATTAAGTCCTTTCTAAAATTTTCTCTAATACGTTTAAAGATATATTTTTAATTTATGTTAATGTAAGAATTTATAATTTGTATCAAGAGAATTTGAAAACCTACCTAACCTTATTACAACAAGCCCAATTCAATTTAGCCTAACCCAACTAAATATATTTTAGATACGTTAACATTAATTTAATAATAAACAAACACAATGAATATATTTTCGTTATGTTCAGAATATTTTGGCGAAAATTGCATACACAAATTTTCGCTGTCTTATATGGCAAGAAGACGTTGCTATTTAACAAATTGAAGTTTTACCTAATCGGCACATATATATATATATATATATATATATATATATATATATATGTCGTGCCGATTAGGAAAAACTGGTCAATTAGCAGAACTCATCTAAAATTAAGTCCTTTCTAAAATTTTCTTTTATACGTTTAAAGATATATTTTTTCATTTATGTTAATGTAAAATTTATAATTTTGTACCAAGAGAAACTTTGAAAACCTACCTAACCTTATTACAACAAGCGCAATTTAATTTAACCTAACCCAACTAAATATATTTTAGATAGGTTAACATTAATTTAATAATAAACAAGCACAATGAAATATATTTTTCGTTATGTTCAGAATGATTTTGGCGAACTTATTGCATACACAAATTTTCACTTGTCTTATAAGGCAAGGTGAGCGTTGCTATTTAAGCCAAACAGAATTTTACCTAATCGCACACATATATATATATATATATATATATATATATATATATATATATATATATATATGTCGTGCCGATTAGGTAAAACTGGTCAATTAGCAAGAACTCATCTAAAATTAAGTCCTTTCTAAAATTTTCTCTTATACGTTTAAAGATATATTTTTTTCATTTATGTTAATGTAAGAATTTATAATTTTGTACCAAGAGAAACTTTGAAAACCTACCTAACCTTATTTCAACAAGCGCAATTTAATTTAGCCTAACCCAACTAAATATAGTTTAGAAACTTTAACATTAATTTAATAATAAACAAACACAATGAAATATATTTTTTCGTTATGTTCAGAATGATTTTGGCGAAATTATTGCATACACAAATTTTCACTTGTCTTATTGGCACGGTGAGCGTTGCTATTTAAGCCAAAATCGCAAGTTTTACCTAATCGGCACGACATATATATATATATATATATATATATATTAATATATATATATTTCGTGCCGATTAGGTAAAACTGGTCAATTAGCAAGAATCCATCTAAAATTAAGTCCTTTCTAAAAAAAATTCTTATACATTTAAAGATATATTTTCTTCCATTTATGTTAATGTAAGAATTTATAATTTTGCACCAAGAGAAACTTTGAAAACCCTCAGGAGAATTTAGGGACAATTTCAAGGGGAATTTCGGGACAATTTCAAGGATAATTTTGGGACAATTTCAAGGATAATGTCGGGACAATTTCAAAGAAAATTTCGGGACAAATTCAAGGAGAATTTTGAGACAATTTCAAGGAGAATTTCGGGACAATTTCAAGGAGAATTTCGGGACAATTTCATGGAGAATTTCGGGACAATTTCAAGTAGGAATACGGAACAATTTCAAATAGAATTTTGGGACAATTTCAAGGAGAATGTAGGGACAATTTCAAGGAGAATTTTGACACAATTTCAAGGAGAATATCGGGACAATTTCAAGGAAACTTTCCGGACAAATTCAAGGAGAATTTTGGGACAATTTCATGGAGAATTTAGGAACAATTTCATGGAGAATTTCGGGACAATTTCAAGGATATTTTCGGGACAATTTCAAGGAGAATTTCGGGACAATTTCAAGTAGAATTTCGGGATAATTTCAAGAAGAATTTCGGGACAATTTCAAGGAGAATTTCGGGACAATTTCAAGGAGAATTTCGGGACAATTTCAAGGAGAATTCCGGGACAATTTCAAGGAGAATTCCGGGACAATTTCAAGGAGAATTCCGGGACAATTTCAAAGAGAATTTCGGGACAATTTCAAGGATAATTTCAGGACAATTTCAAGGAGAATTTCGGGACAATTTCAAGGAGAATTTCGGGACAATTTCAAGTATAATTTCGGGTCAATTTCAAAGAGAATTTCGAGACAATTTCAAGGAGAATTTTGGGACAATTTCAAGATGAATTTCGGGACAATTTCAAGGAGAATTTCGGGACAATTTCAAAGAATTTCGTGACAATTTCAAGGAAAATTTCTGGACAATTTCAAATGAATTTCTGGAAAATTTAAAAAAGAATTTTGGGACAATTTCAAGGAGAATTTAGGGACAATTTCAATGAGAATTTCGGGACAATTTCAAGAAGAATTTCAGGACAATTTCAAGGAGAATTTAGGGACAGTTTCAAGGAGAATTTCGGGACAATTTCAATGAGAATTTCGGGAAAATTTCAAGGAGAATTTCGGGAAAATTTCTTAGAGAATTTCGGGACAATTTCAAGGAGAATAGAAATTTTGGACAATTTGAAAAAGATTTGAATTTCGGGACAATTCCAAAGAGAATTGAAATTCAGGACAATTTCAAGGAGAATTGAATTTTGGGACAATTTCAAGGAGAATTGAATTTTGGGACAATTTCAAGGAGAATTGAATTTTGGGACAATTTCAAGGAGAATTTCGGGACAATTTCAAGGAAAATAATTACTACTAATAATAAATAATGATTATAAATAATAATTATAAATAATAATAATTATAATAATAATTATTATAAATAATAATAATTATAAATAATAATATTTATAAATAATTATAATTATAAATAATAATAATTTATAATAATAATAATTAGTATTAATAATAATAATTATTAGTAATAATAATAATTATTAGTAATAATAATAATAATAACATTAATAATAATTATTAATACTAATAATTAATAATAATAATAATAATTAATAATAATAATAATAATTATTAATAATAATAATAATAATAATTAATAATTATAATAATAATTAATAATAATAATTATAATAATAATTAATAATACTAATTATAAATAATAATAATTATAAATAATAATAATTATAAATAATAATAATTATAAATAATAATAATAATAATTAATAATAATATTAACTTTCCTTAATAACTCAATTCAGTAACGTTTTCTCTTATATAATCTTCAACATTCCATGTACCATCTTATCCTCTGTTTTATAACTGAAATCTTACAAAAACATTAAAAAATATAGTAGGTTGGTAGACAGCAACCACCCAGGGAGGTACTACCGTCCTGCCAGGTGACTGTGAAACAGAAACCTGAAACTTTTTTACATGATGGTAGGATTGCTGGTGTCTTTTTCTGTCTCATAAACACGCTGGATAACAGGTATATCTAGCTACTTCTACTTACACTTTAGGTCACACTACACTGGCATACACATGCATATATATACATACACACATCTAGGTTTTTCTTCTTTTCTTAATAGCTCTTGTTCTTTTTATTTTCTCTATTGTCCATGGGGAAGGGGAAAAAGAATCTTTCCTCCGTAAGCCATGCGTGTCGTATGAGGCGACTAAGATGCCGGAGCAATGGGCTAGTAACCCCTTCTCCTGTACAAATCTACTAAAAACGAGAAGAAGAAAAACTTTATAAAATTGGGTTGTCTGAATGTGCGTGGATGTAGTGCGGATGATAAGAAAGAGATGATTGCCGATGTTATGAATGAAAAGAAGTTGGATGTCCTGGCCCTAAGCGAAACAAAGCTGAAGGGGGTAGGCGAGTTTCAGTGGGGAGAAATAAATGGGATTAAGTCAGGAGTATCTGAGAGAGTTAGAGCTAAGGAAGGGTAGCAATAATGTTGAAGGATCAGTTATGGAAGGAAAAGAGGGAATATGAATGTGTAAATTCAAGGATTATGTGGATTAAAATAAGGGTCGGATGCGAAAAGTGGGTCATAATAAGCGTGTATGCACCTGGAGAAGAGAGGAGTGTAGAGGAGAGAGAGAGTTTTGGGAGATGTTAAGCGAATGTATAGGAACTTTTGAACCAAATGAGAGAGTAATTGTGGTAGGGGACCTAAATGCTAAAGTGGGAGAAACATGCAGAGAGGGTGTAGTAGGTAAGTTTGGGGTGCCAGGTGTAAATGATAATGGGAGCCCTTTGATTGAACTTTGTATAGAAAGGGGTTTAGTTATAGGTAATACATATTTTAAGAAAAAGAGGATAAATAAGTATACAAGATATGATGTAGGGCGTAATGACAGTAGTTTGTTGGACTATGTATTGGTAGATAAAAGACTGTTGAGTAGACTTCAGGATGTACATGTTTATAGAGGGGCTACAGATATATCAGATCACTTTTTAGTTATAGCTACAGTGGGAGTAAAAGGTAGATGGGATACAAGGAAAATAGAATCAGTAAGTAAAAGAGAGGTGAAGGTTTATAAACTAAAAGATGAGGCAGTTAGGGTAAGATATAAACAACTATTGGAGGATAGATGGGCTAGTGAGAGTGTAGGCAATGGGGTCGAAAATGTATGGGGTAAATTTAAAAATGTAGTGTTAGAGTGTTCAGCAGAAGTTTGTGGTTACAGGCGAGTGGGTGCGGGAGGGAAGAGGAGCGATTGGTGGAATGATGATGTAAAGAGAGTAGTAAGGGAGAAAAAGTTAACATATGAGAGGTTTTTACAAAGTAGAAGTGATGCAAGGAGGGAAGAGTATATGGAGAGACAAAGATAGGTTAAAGAGTGGTGAAGCAATGTAAAAGAGAGCAGATGAGAGAGTGGGTGAGATGTTATCAGCAAATTTTGTTGAAAATAAGAAAAAGTTTTGGAATGAGATTAATGAGTTGAGGAAGCCTAGAGAACAAATGGATTTGACAGTTAAAAATAGGAGAGGAGAGTTATTAAATGGAGAGTTAGAGGTATCGGGAAGATGGAGAGAATATTTTGAGGATTTGTTAAATGTTGATGAAGACAGGGAAGCTGTGATTTCGTGTGTAGGGCAAGGAGGAATAACATCTTGTAGAGTGTGGAAGAGCCAGTTGTGGGTGTAGGGAAGTTCGTGAGGCAGTGGGTAGAATGAAAGGGGTAAGGCAGCTGGGATTGATGGGATAAAGATAGAAATGTTAAAAGCAGGTGGGGATATAATTTTGGAGTGGTTGGTGCTATTATTTAATAAATGTATGGAAGAGGGTAAGGTACCTAGGGATTGGCAGAGAGCGTGTATTGTTCCTTTGTATAAAGGCAAAGGGGACAAAAGAGAGTGCAAAAATTATAGGGAATAAGTCTGTTGAGTGTACCTGGTAAAGTGTATGGTAGAGTTATTATTGAAAGAATTAAGAGTAAAACAGAAAGCAGGATAGCAGATGAACAAGGGGCTTTAGGAAAGGTAGGGGTGTGTAGACCAAGTGTTTACAGTGAAACATATAGGTGAACAGTATTTGGATAAGGGTAAAGATGTTTTTGTGGCATTTATGAGATTTGGAAAAGGCGTATGATAGGGTAGATAGGGGGCAATGTGGCAGATGTTGCAGGTGTATGGAATAGGAGGAAGGTTACTGAAAGCAGTGAAGAGTTTTTAGAGTGTGCTAGGTTAGGAGGGGAAGGGACTATTTCCCAGTAAAAGTGGGCCTTAGACAAGGATGTGTGATGTCACCGTGGTTGTTCAATATATTTATAGATGGGGTTGTAAGAGAAGTGAATGCGAGGGTCTTGGCAAGAGGTGTTGGGCTAAAAGATAAAGAAGCAAATACAAAGTGGGAGTTGTCACAGTTGCTTTTTGCTGATGACACTGTGCTTTTGGGAGATTCTGAAGAGAAGCTCAGAGGTTGGTGGATGAATTTGGTAGGGTGTGTAAAAGAAGAAAATTGAAAGTGAATATAGGAAAGAGTAAGGTGATGAGGATAACAAAAAGAATAGGTGACGAAAGATTGGATATCAGATTGGAGGGAGAGAGTATGGAGGAGGTGAATGTATTCAGATATTTGGGAGTGGACATGTCGGCGGATGGGTCTATGAAGGATGAGGTGAATCATAGAATTGATGAGGGGAAAAGGGTGAGTGGAGCACTTGGAGTCTGTGGAGACAAAGAATCTTGTCCATGGAAGTAAAGAGGGAATGTATGAGAGTATAGTTATACCAACGCTCTTATATGGGTGTGAAGCATGGGTGATGAATGTTGCAACGAGGAGAAGGCTGGAGGCAGTGGAGATGTCATGTCTGAGGTCAATGTGTGGTGTGAATATAATGCAGAGAATTCGGAGTTTGGAAATTAGGAGGAGGTGCGGGATTACCAAAACGATTGTCCAGAGAGCTGAAGAGGGGTTGTTGAGGTGGTTTGGACATGTAGAGAGAATGGAACGAGACAGAGTGACTTCGAGAGTGTATAAATCCGTAGTGGAGGGAAGGCGGGGTAGGGGTCGGCCTAGGAAAGGTTGGAGGAGGGTAAAGGAAGTTTTGTGTGCGAGGGCTTGGACTTCCAACAAGCATGTGTGAGCGTATTTGATAGGAGTGAATGGAGGCATATAGTTTTAATACTTGACGTGCTGTTGGAGTGTGAGCAAAGTAACATTTATGAAGAGATTCAGGAAACCGGCAGGCCGGACTTGAGTTCTGGAGATGGGAAGTACAGTGCCGGCACTCTGAAGGAGGGGTGTTAATGTTGCAGTTTTATAACTGTAGTGTAAAGCACCCTTCTGGCAAGACAGTGATGGAGTGAATGATGATGAAAGTTTTTCTTTTCGGGCCACCCTGCCTTGGTGGGAATCGGCCGATGTGTTAATAAAAAAAAATATATATATATATATATATATATATATATATATATATATAAATTTTATATATATATATATTATATATAATTATATATATATATATGTCACTGGCATTTCAAAGCTAAGATTATGTTACACAAATCTCACTGCTCATAGTGTAAAAGGTATATCCTTCCGACATTTGTAGATCCATGACACTAATATCCATTCTTGGCTGGCTTGGTGGGGAGTTTTCACGAATTTTATTCACCATCAATAAAGTGTTTTGTATGTGCAAAATCGAGAATGATCTTATAATTTGAATACCTCAGCTGAAGGTGTCTTCTTAATGAGTCAAAATTTAAGTCATAAACGGCGGTTTAAAGCTCAGAGAATTCTTACAGATTTCTGAATTAAACACAGCTAGAATATTTAAATCACAATATCTAGGAAAATGCCTGTAGAATTTTTTTTACATACGACCATTATGCAAATGTTTCCAAAAAAAATTATGCAGCAACTGGAATCATTAGCTACTAGGCAAATGGAAGAAGAGAAGGAGGGAAGGAAAGTACAGAAGAAAATATGAATGTGAGGAGAGAAAGAGAGAGAGAGAGAGAGAGAGAGAGAGAGAGAGAGAGAGAGAGAGAGAGAGAGAGAGAGAGAGAGAGAGAGAGAGAGAGAGAGAGAGAGATTGAGAGAAGAGAGAGAGAGAGGGGGAGATTGAGAGATTCACTATGCATAAGCTTCTATTTTTTATTGACGTCTGTATTTCAGCAGGGTCAAGCAGCGGATCAAAACACACAACATAAGTTCAACAATTGTAGGGATTTTGTCAAAATGTTCCATTTCATCACAGTGGGATCGAAGACCACTGGACCATTTATTAACTGAACTAAAAGTTTATGAAAAAAATTCTGGTCCACTCACCTGTCAAAGAAAATCATGATAGGATTATTGTCCTATTATTTAGATACATGTATGTAAACATATAACAGTTGTTCGGGAATTTACAACCTCACATCTGCTCTCGCAGTTACTAATACAAAATAATTACAGGTTACCAAAGTCTTGCAACAACCAAAAAAATAGCAAAAAAAATTTTATAGCCATCCGTTCCCAGGTGAATTTTCGGTAATTACTTCCCTACATTTTTTTTCGCATAGTTGCAGCCATTAACAGAGTTCAGACGAAGACTCAGTAATAGTGATTTAATTTCTCAATTGAATAAAGGTATTTATTTTTTATTAACATAGGTTTTACTGGAGATTATTTGGACGTTTCGATCTTCGTTAGTAATTAAGATAAAGATTTCATACACATATAAACAGATGTGTGTGGCTTTGGTCAGTGTTTTCAGTTTATATTCCTTGGAAAAACACATCCAAAACAAGAGATTAAGTGTGTGGGTGTTTGAGTGTGTGTGTCTTTCTGTCTTTACTGATATCCTCTCACCTATACGTGGTTACAGGGATCGATTCACACATTCTGGCCCTACAAGAAGCAGTGAATCGAACCCTGTAACCACTCAGTCACTGCAACCACTAACTACCTTATCTTCACTACACTACACAATACTCAACTATCTTCACTACACTACACAATACTCAACTATCTTCACTACACTATACATCATAGGTGTGTTTGTGAGAGTGTTTGTGTGTGTCTATCTTTGTCTTTACTGATATCCACTCACCTATACGTGGTTACAGGGATCGTTTCACACATTCTGGCAGCGCAAGAAGCTGTGAATCGACCCCAGTTACCACTCAAGTCTCAGCAACCACTAACTCCCTTACCTTCACTACAAACTCTCAACACTTCACACTCTCAACTTACCTTCACTCACATCTCTCAACTTACTTCACTACACATCTCTCAACTTACCTTCACTACACATCTCTCAACTTACCTTCACTACACATCTCTCAACTTACATTCACTACATCAAATACCTTTACTCACACTCAACTCTTCACTACCCTTCACACTCAACTATCCTTCACTACATTACACAACACTCAACTATTATCAAAATTCACTACACATCACTATCAACTTACCTACTCATATCCCACATTACACTCCACTCAACTATCTCACCATTACACAACACACATCTACATTACTACACTCACATCATCACTACATTACACAACACTCAACTATCATCACTCATTACAACACTCACTATCACACTACATACAACACTCAACTATCATCACTACATTACACAACACTCAACATCATCACTACATTACACAACACTCAACTAATCATCACAACATTACACAACACTCACCTATCATCACTACATTACACAACACTCAACTATCATCACTACATTACACAACACTCAACTATCATCACTACATTAAACAACACTCACCTATCATCCACTACATTACACAACACTCAACAATCATCACTACATTACACAACACTCAGCAATCATCACTACATTACACAACACTCAACAATCATCACTACATTACACAACACTCAATCATCACTACATTACACAACACTCAACAATCATCACTACATTACACAACACTCAACTATCTCACTACATTACACAACACTCAACTATCATCACTACATTACACAACACTCAAGCAATCATCACTACATTACACAACACTCACAATCATCACTACATTACACAACACTCAACAATCATCACTACATTACACAACACTCAACAATCATCACTACATTACAAACACTCAACAATCATCACATTACACAACACTCAGCTATCTCACTACATTACACAACACTCAACTATCATCACTACATTACACAACACTCAATACTCATCAGCTACATTACACAACACTCAACTATCATGACTACATTAGACAACACTCTCACACTACATCACTACATTACAGAACACTCTAACATCACACTACATTACAAAACACTCAACAATCATCACTACATTACACTACACTCAACTATCATCACTACATTACAAAACACTCAACTATCATCACTACATTACACAACACTCAACTATCATCACTACATTACAAAACACTCAACTACCATTACTACATTACACAACACTATCATCACAGCATACCTACCACCTCCACACAACTACCAACCCTACACATCAGCCACCACAACACGTCTACCAGCACTACACATCTTGCACCACCACACACCTAGCACCACTACTCATCTACCACCATTACACATCTAACACTACTACACATCTACCATCATTACACATCTATCACCGTTACACATCTACCACCACTATGCATCTATCACCACTACACATCTATCACCACTACACATCTACCACTAATACACATCTACCTCCACATTACATCAACCACCACTACACATATATCACAGCATATCTACCACCACTACACAACTACCAACCCTACACATCAGCCACCACAACATATCTACCACCTACACATCTAGCACCACTATGCCTCTAACACCACTACTCATCTACCATCACTACACATTTATGTACACTACACATCTACCACCACAACACATCTACCACTACTACACATCTACCAGCACAACACATCTACCACAACAACACATTTACCACAACTACACATTGCCCACTACTGCACATCTACCAGAACACATCTACTACCACTACACATCTGCCACTGCTACATATCTGCCACCACTTCACATCTACCATCACTACTCATCTACCACAACTGCACATCTACCACCACTACAATCCCGATCTACCACAACTAATCTACTCATGTATCAACCCTACACACCATATCTACCACCACTACACATCTACAACCAGAACACATCTACCACAACACATGTAACACCACTACACATATACCATCACTACACATCTCCCACCACTTCACATCTACAACCACTACACATTGACCACCACTGCACATTTTCCAGAACACATCTAACACCATTACACATCTGCAACCACTACACACCTACCACCACTACACCTCTACCTCCACAACCCATCTACTAACACAACACATTTGCAACCACTACTCATCTACCACAACTACAATACCCATCTACCACCACTTTATTACACATCTACCACAACTACACATCTATAACCACTACAATACCCATCTACCACCACTACACTACACATGTACCCTTATTATACTACTCATCTACCACCATGACACTACACATCTTCCACCATAACACTGTCGTGCCGATTAGGTAAAACTTGTCAAGGGTGGTGGTAGTTTTTCTATAGTGAGGTTGTAGTAGTTTTGTATAATGTAGTGGTGACAGACTTGTATAGCAAGTAGAGGTTATAGTTATGTAGTCTGTTGGTGAAAGTTTTATGTAGTGGTGATAAAAA
>WNWK01050726.1:0-12731 GCA_009830355.1 Cherax destructor | reverse complement strand
AAAAAAAAAAATTTCATCATCATTCACTCCATCACTGTTTTGCCAGGGGTTTGCTTACATACAGCTAAAAAACTGCAACATTAACACCCCTCTTCAGATGCCGGCACTGTATTTCCCGCCTCCAGGAACGTCCGGCCTGCCGGTTTTTCTAAAACCCCCTTCATAAATGTTCCCTTTGCTTACACCCCAACAGCATGTCAAGTTCAAAAACCCATTTGTCCCCCATTACCCCTTTAAACACGTCACTTGCTGGAAGCCCAAACCCCCTTTGCACACAAAAACCTCCTTTTACCCCATCCTCCAACCTTTCACCCCACCCCGCCTTCCCCCCCTACAGATTTATCACTCGGTTTCTTTTTGTTCCATCCTTCTATATGCCCAAAACCCATCTCAACAACCCCTCCTACTCTCTGGATAATATTTTTGGGAATCCCACACCCCCTTTAACCCAAACTATGGATTCTCTGCATTAATTCACCCCAAAATTCCCCTCAGACATGACATCTCCACTGCCTCCAGCCTTTTTTGAAAATTTTCAAACCCTTTCCACACCATCGGGTTTTGGGGATAATTCCCTTCATACATTCCCTTGCTTTCATGGAAAAGCGGCCCAAAGCCCCCAGTACACCACCACCTTTTCCCAATTTATGATTCCCCTCATCCTTTTTTTTTTTTTCAACAAGTCGGCCGCTCCCACCGGGCAGGGTTACCCAAAATAAAGAAAATTTCCCAAAAAAAAAAATACTTTTTACATCATTCAACACTTTCACCACACTTACATAATCACTGTCTTTGCAGAGGTGTTTTGATACACAGCAAATAAGTCCCCCCCAGCGTCACTATCCCACTATCATCCTTCATATACCCATAATATTTTTTATTTATAAAATTTAAGTGTAAATATTTCTTACTTTAATTTAAAGGGAAATATTTCATTTAAAATTAAAGGTAAATATTTTTTTTTATAAATTTCACATTGTTTTGTGAATAGTGGTAGTGGCCTCTGCTGCCACCACCCTACCTCTAATACATGTATGGTTATGCTCAGTCCCCTTTTAAACCCCAAAACACACCCCCAACCCCCGTGACATACTTTAAACCCTTTTCGGGCCGGGGACTAGTATGTTTTACGAGCAGGGGGGTTGGGCGCATTATACGCCCCAAAATTTTAGTGGCCTCAATTTAAGCAGAAAAAGCTGGGCATCCCAAAGAAAGAATGGGTCGGGGCGTGTAGTATAAAAAAACTGCAGAAAACTATAATGGGGAAAAAAAAACCGCGATAAAAAAGCACTTTGCAGTCACGTATGGATTTTTTGATGATTCCTTTTTTGGTCTCATTTGATAGAATGGAAGATATATTAAGAAATGGGATATTTTGATTTTAAAAAATGACACGACCTTGAAATTGAGCTCAAAGGGGAAAATGTTGTTTTTTTACGATGTTCAAGAGTAAATAAATCACCCATGCCCAATACACATCAACGGGCGAGTCTTATATTCATGACAAGTGTTGATATTATTTATCCCTTTTTTACAATGATGCAGTTGTAAAAACAGTAAATCTTCTTTTTTGTGAGAATAAAAAATTCAAAAAAAAGCAAAAGTAATGGAACGGGGCCGGAGACGTCAATGAACAGAGAACATGTTTTTTATCCGGGGAATTTTCCCTTTTTTAGGGGGCCTTTTTTGAAATTGGCATCGTTTAAATTTTTGGGGGTGAAATTAAAAAATTGATTTTCTCCCCATTTTTTTAGATGAAATTGGTAAAGGCAGTTTTTCATCCGATAAAAAAAATGGAGTTCGGAAAAGAAAATTTTTAGGAGAGGGGAAAAGGAATTTGCAAAAAGGGGGCTTAAGGGGTGAAATCCCGATGGTAGTGTCATGATCCCGAAACCCAAAACATAACTTAGTTTTCGATCAAATTTCATCTTTTTTTGGGTTTTGATGGGGAAAAAAATTCTATCATTTCATAAAAATTTTTTTTTTTTTTTTCCAAAATTTTACCCCAAAAACTTTCCTGAGAACCCCCGTCGCCCCCAAAAGGGTTAATACATATTTATTCATTCTAGAGTATAAAAATTTTCATGTTTCTTATTATTTATTGTTTATTATGTCATATTAGATGAATTGTGATAGAAAAAAGTTGAGTTGATATTAGCTCCAATTTAAGTTTTTGTCCTGTCCCAAACACCTCCCCTCCCAAGTCTTCAAAAAGGTATGTACAGTGGTACCCCTTTCGGCCATAATTCGTTCCAGAAGGCTGTTGAGTGCCGACAACGAATTTTTTCCCCTGGAAAATGTAAATTGGGAATTTTTCGTTTCGACCCCAAAAAACCAAAAGCACTTACAAAAATACACTTCATAAGTTCGAGTTGGGAGCTGTTCGGGGTACCACTGTTAGTAAAAATGTTCATTTATCCATTTCATTATGCTTTATTTTTTTCTCAATTGTTTTCATGTAAATTTAAACCTAAAAAATTTTTTTAATACTTTTGGTTTTGAAGGATTAATTGGTTTACTTTATTTTTAGGAAATGGTTACCATTCGTAAATTTCACCTTTTCAGACCTTAATGGATTAATTACAAATTTGAGGGTCCACTTATTATCAATATTTTGTATTTTTTTCTGTATTTGAAAGTTTTGTAGAAGAAACATCATAAAAATAGGGTCTCTTTTTGATATGTGTTTGATTAACTATTTGTTTGTTTACAATCATACTTCAGCTTCCAACTGTGAATAAGACACATTTAGTGTATCTTGCATGGTGCAAATATATTACTTTGGGAACTTTAGTACTGATAATTTTATTTAATTGCTTATACTATTAACAATAGAAACCCCTTCTCCGTATATGTTACTAAATTTAAAAGATAAACTTTTCTTTTTCTTTTTGGGCCACCCTGCCTTGGTGATACGGCCGGTTTGTTGAAAGAACAAGATTAACAATTAGTGTTATTTGGCTTGTAGGATTTTCACCAGGTTTTGGAATGCGTATGTGAAATTTGTTCACAATTACAGGCAGCTTAGGAAGGATGCTAAATCTTGGCTGAGTGGAGAATGGATGAGCCTTACTGGGCAGCTGCAGTTGTGCACTCCTACAGTAAGATTTTCATCATATTTACTTATATTCTTCATGCATGTTATTAGAATAATTGGCATCCATTTCTACTTCTCCATTGATATTTATAAGTTATTAATGTTCTTTGAATGCCAGTCGATTTTATTCTTTTTTTCCATAAATTTTAAGATACTAATTCTGAATGAACAACTATGGAAAAAAAAATGAGATGCATTATTAATTTGAGTATTGTGTGGTTTTAATGTTTATAATGGTCTGTATAAAAGCAAATATTTGTGTTTTTGAGAAAGGGTATAATTCAAAAGATGACGATACATTAAATACATAGCATTTCCATTATGATCACTGAAAATATT
This sequence comes from Cherax destructor, assembly GCA_009830355.1. NCBI lineage: Eukaryota > Metazoa > Arthropoda > Malacostraca > Decapoda > Parastacidae > Cherax > Cherax destructor. Next base: position 9,295 of record WNWK01050726.1, on the reverse strand, counting down.
CTCATAATTTGGGTTAACGGACATGGCATTAACAGTCATCCCTTCCCATTAGTCCCAAAAAATAAATGGTTTACTGTATCACAAAATTCAATTACATGCCAATTTTCAAGAATGTAATTTTTGTGTTAATTGCTGTTGTACTGTATATTAGCTGAACTTGAAATGATGCTGCTGCAATTTGTTGGATCAATATTTGACTATAAGTCTGAAGCTTGCGGGGAGACAGTCAGAGTAATGGTGATTGTGTTCTTCTTTGGAAAATGGTGAGTGAATTATTTTTATTTGCATTTTGTCAGTCTCTTTGTTCAACTGACCTTTTTATAATTTATTTATTTTCTGTCTTTCATTTTAGATTTCAACATTTGCTTTCCCTACACGAAATAATTATAAGAAAGTCTGTTTGTTTGTTTCAGATGGCTATCTACATGCCTCTTGGTGTATTTTCTTAATTTGTATATCTATTTACTAGATATACAAATAGTAGGTAGTAGGTTGGTAGACAGCAACCACCCAGGGAGGTACTACCGTCCTGCCAGGTGACTGTGAAACAGAAACCTGAAACTGTTTTACATGATGGTAGGATTGCTGGTGTCTTTTCTGTCTCATAAACACGCTGGATAACAGGTATATCTAGCTACTTCTACTTACACTTTAGGTCACACTACACTGGCATACACATGCATATATATACATACACACATCTAGGTTTTTTCTTCTTTTTCTTAATAGCTCTTGTTCTTTTTATTTTCTCTATTGTCCATGGGGAAGTGGAAAAGAATCTTTCCTCCGTAGCAATGCGTGTCGTATGAGGCGACTAAGATGCCGGAGCAATGGGCTAGTAACCCTTCTCCTGTACAAATCTACTAAAAACGAGAAGAAGAAAACTTTATAAAACTGGGTTGTCTGAATGTGCGTGGATGTAGTGCGGATGATAAGAAAGAGATGATTGCCAATGTTATGAATGAAAGAAGTTGGATGTCCTGGCCTAAGCGAAACAAAGCTGAAGGGGGTAGGCGAGTTTCAGTGGGGAGAAATAAATGGGATTAAGTCAGGAGTATCTGAGAGAGTTAGAGCTAAGGAAGGGTAGCAATAATGTTGAAGGATCAGTTATGGAAGGAAAAGAGGGAATATGAATGTGTAAATTCAAGGATTATGTGGATTAAAATAAGGGTCGGATGCGAAAAGTGGGTCATAATAGCGTGTATGCACCTGGAGAGAGAGGAGTGTAGAGGAGAGAGAGAATTTTGGGAGATGTTAGCGAATGTATAGGAACTTTTGAACCAAATGAGAGAGTAATTGTGGTAGGGGACCTAAATGCTAAAGTGGAGAAACATGCAGAGAGGTGTAGTAGGTAAGTTTGGGGTGCCAGGTGTAAATGATAATGGGAGCCCTTTGATTGAACTTTGTATAGAAAGGGGTTTAGTTATAGGTAATACATATTTTAAGAAAAAGAGGATAAATAAGTATACAAGATATGATGTAGGGCGTAATGATAGTAGTTTGTTGGACTATGTATTGGTAGATAAAAGACTGTTGAGTAGACTTCAGGATGTACATGTTTATAGAGGGGCCACAGATATATCAGATCACTTTTTAGTTATAGCTACAGTGGGAGTAAAAGGTAGATGGGATACAAGGAAAATAGAATCAGTAAGTAAGAGAGAGGTGAAGGTTTATAAACTAAAAGAGGAGGCAGTTAGGGTAAGATATAAACAACTATTGGAGGATAGATGGGCTAGTGAGAGGTAGGCAATGGGGTTGAAAATGTATGGGATAGATTTAAAAATGTAGTGTTAGAGTGTTCAGCAGAAGTTTGTGGTTACAGGCGAGTGGGTGCGGGAGGAAGAGGAGCGATTGGTGGAATGATGATGTAAAGAGAGTAGTAAGGAGAAAAGTTAGCATATGAGAGGTTTTACAAAGTAGAAGTGATGCAAGGAGGAAGAGTATATGGAGAAAAAAAGAGGTTAAAAGAGTGGTGAAGCAATGTAAAAAGAGAGCAGATGAGAGAGTGGGTGAGATGTTATCAGCAAATTTTGTTGAAAATAAGAAAAAGTTTTGGAATGAGATTAATAAGTTGAGAAGCCTAGAGAACAAATGGATTTGACAGTGAAAAATAGGAGAGGAGAGTTATTAAATGGAGAGTTAGAGGTATCGGGAAGATGGAGAGAATATTTTGAGGAGTTGTTAAATGTTGATGAAGACAGGGAAGCTGTGATTTCGTGTGTAGGGCAGGAGGAATAACATCTTGTAGGAGTGTGGAAGAGCCAGTTGTGAGTGTAGGGAAGTTCGTGAGGCAGTGGGTAGAATGAAAGGGGTAAGGCAGCTGGGATTGATGGGATAAAGATAGAAATGTTAAAAGCAGGTGGGGATATAGTTTTGGAGTGGTTGGTGCTATTATTTAATAAATGTATGGAAGAGGGTAAGGTACCTAGGGATTGGCAGAGGCGTGTATTGTTCCTTTGTATAAAGGCAAAGGGGACAAAAGAGATGCAAAATTATAGGGGAATAAATCTGTTGAGTGTACCTGGTAAAGTGTATGGTAGAGTTATTATTGAAAGAATTAAGAGTAAGACAGAAAGTAGGATAGCAGATGAACAAGGGGCTTTAGGAAAGGTAGGGGTGTGTAGACCAAGTGTTTACAGTGAAACATATAGGTGAACAGTATTTGGATAAGGGTAAAGATGTTTTGTGGCATTTATGGATTTGGAAAAGGCGTATGATAGGGTAGATAGGGGGCAATGTGGCAGATGTTGCAGGTGTATGGAATAGGAGGAAGGTTACTGAAAGCAGTAAAGAGTTTTTATGAGGATAGTGAGGCTCAGGTTAGAGTGTGTAGGAGGGAAGGGGACTATTTCCCAGTAAAAGTGGGCCTTAGACAAGGATGTGTGATGTCACCGTGGTTGTTCAATATATTTATAGATGGGGTTGTAAGAGAAGTGAATGCGAGGGTCTTGGCAAGAGGTGTTGGGCTAAAAGATAAAGAAGCAAATACAAAGTGGGAGTTGTCACAGTTGCTTTTTGCTGATGACACTGTGCTTTGGGAGATTCTGAAGAGAAGTTGCAGAGGTTGGTGGATGAATTTGGTAGGGTGTGTAAAAGAAGAAAATTGAAAGTGAATATAGGAAAGAGTAAGGTGATGAGGATAACAAAAAGAATAGGTGACGAAAGATTGATATCAGATTGGAGGGAGAGAGTATGGAGGAGGTGAATGTATTCAGATATTTGGGAGTGGACATGTCGGCGGATGGGTCTATGAAGGATGAGGTGAATCATAGAATTGATGAGGGAAAAGGGTGAGTGGAGCACTTCGGAGTCTGTGGAGACAAAGAACCTTGTCCATGGAAGTAAAGAGGGAATGTATGAGAGTATAGGTATACCAACGCTCTTATATGGGTGTGAAGCATGGGTGATGAATGTTGCAACGAGGAGAAGGCTGGAGGCAGTGGAAATGTCATGTCTGAGGTCAATGTGTGGTGTGAATATAATGCAGAGAATTCGGAGTTTGGAAATTAGGAGGAGGTGCGGGATTACCAAAACGATTGTCCAGAGAGCTGAGGAGGGGTTGTTGAGGTGGTTTGGACATGTAGAGAGAATGGAACGAGACAGAGTGACTTCGAGAGTGTATAAATCTGTAGTGGAGGGAAGGCGGGGTAGGGGTCGGCCTAGGAAAGGGTGGAGGGAGGGGTAAAGGAAGTTTTGTGTGCGAGGGCTTGGACTTCCAGCAAGCATGTGTGAGCGTATTTGATAGGAGTGAATGGAGGCATATGGTTTTAATACTTGACGTGCTGTTGGAGTGTGAGCAAAGTAACATTTATGAAGGGATTCAGGGAAACTGGCAGGCCGGACTTGAGTTCTGGAGATGGGAAGTACAGTGCCGGCACTCTGAAGGAGGAGTGTTAATGTTGCAGTTTTATAACTGTAGTGTAAAGCGCCCTCTGGCAAGACAGTGATGGAGTGAATGATGATGAAAGTTTTTCTTTTGGGCCACCCTGCCTTGGTGGGAATTGGCCGATGTGTTAATAAAAAAAAAAATAATAAAAAATTTACTAGTTGTCTATAATTGTATTTTCATTTTCACTGTGAGGTTAAAAATTAATAACTGAATACATAAATGTAATGTAGTTTCCTTTGAGTTGATGTTCCATATGAATTCTATCCTATTTAGTTCAGAATGTGTTAATAATAAAATAATCAGTTCAGTAGTAATTCATATGTATTAATTTAGTTACATACAGCCTCTCCTCACTTAACAACGGAGTTCCATTCCTAAGACCATGTCGGTAAACAAATTTGTCGCTAAGTGAGGAGGATACAATAATGGTAGTGGGTTTGTGTCAACCATCTTTGATACTGTTTTAATGTCACCTTTGCACCATTTATAACATTTATACTATATTTTTAAATGTTTATACAATAGTATACTACTGTAGATTGTAATAAACAATACATAGAGGAAATTAGCTCTAGTATACATTATTTAGGTTTGTATACTGGTCAGAGAGCCCGTCATATGTCCAAGTCGTCGGTAAACAAGTACAGTGGTACCTCAGTTAACGATGGTCCCCAAACTCGCCCTTTTATGTAAGTTTATTTTTTAAATGCTTTTGTAAGTGTATTTTTGGGGGTCTAAAAGGACTAGTCTATTTTACATTATTCCTTATGGGGATAAATTCGTTTGGTAATGGCACTTGAACAGCATTCTGGATCGAAAAAATATTGTTAACCGAGGAGAGGCTGTATTGTGCTACAGTATGAAAATATTTGGTTATTGTATCTTTGTTGATAGCCTTTCTCTCAGGTACATGTTGTATATCCAAGTGAGGATGACATCTGTAACAGCAGCCAAGGGTGGATGGGTGGCTCTTGTCTACCATATAATTCAGCTACACATGAAAAGCAGACTTGGCTAGCACAACATTTTCAGTTAGTGTTTATGCACAGTCATGCAATTGCAGTTTGTAATTCAGAAAATGGTTTAAACATCTAATGTAATGAATTAATTAATTTCTGTATATTGACTGTTTAGCTTAAAGGACATTTATATTAGTACAGTACTGTTAATTTATGTAATTTTTTCCTTGTTTATAATGGACATCTTGTTAATGTTTGTTACATTGCCATCTGAATGAACAAGTGTAGTACAATACAATAAATAATATTTTTGTGTTTGAGAAATGTAGATAATGCTACTGAGTTACAGTCTTTAGTTTCATTCATTAATACTGCATTATATTCACAGTCTTTGGAGAAGTGAAAAGAGGAAACGCACACGAGTAATGCCACACATTAAAACCTATACTCGACTTAACAAGAACTGCTCAGCGGCCCAGTTCTTACTACTAACATCAGCCAATCTCTCAAAAGCAGCTTGGGGAATGCTGCAGAAACAAAACTCCCAGCTATTTATTCGGTCATATGAAGCAGGAGTCCTGATTCTCCCCAAATTTCTGGTGAGTAAGAAACTTAGATGTCAGTTAGAAGTGCCATAGCAATATTGGTAATGCTTTGGATTACCCTTCATTGAAGTATGATGTTAATCTCAGTGTTATAGAGAATCTGAGGAGGTGTTGGTGCTACCCCAGGAAAGTGGCAGTCAGGAGTGGCATCAAATTTTTTTTTATTGGGGATCTTAGGGAGGAGCTAAAGGGACTTCTGCATTTGTAGAGCAAGCAGACTTGTTTTTACTCAGCGTGTATATTACAGATCACTTATAATAGCAATGTTTTATCAAGTTCCTTTTATTCACACTGTATAAGAGTGAGAAAATAAAGAATAAGAACAATGATTACATGCATTTACATCATTATATATCTTTCCATCAAAATAATGACCTTATTAGTGTAATGATATACAGGAAGAAGATAATAATAATAATATAATCAAATTAGGTGACTTGTTTAAAGCTTTATGTTGCATAATATCAAGGTTTTCCAGCATTGCCAAATTTTTTGGTTGTACCTCTTTTAATGTGTTGCAAGAAAGCCATGCAACCATGAAGCTGTGTTATGAAAGAGTTTACAGTAGATATTTACGCTTCATTCTAGTTTTCTTACTGTTGTTTCATGCCTATTTGCATTCTTTTTAGCCACTCCAAATTATATCTTCTTTATAAATTTTGTAATGCATTTACGGGGGCATTCAGGTTTTTATTTTGACAATTCCTTATTTAGTATTAGAAATTAGACACACTTTTTCTATTTGAACCAAAAGAATAAAAAATAGAGATATTTTTCTTTAATAATTTAATTACATTATTCTCCCTTATTCATAAAACTTGTCAGTCTTTTCTCAAAATGAAATAAAATCTCGGAAAATTTACTTAAGAAAAATTCTGAAATTCAATTACCGTTCTGAATTTAGTTTTGATTCAGTTATAGGAAAATTCTTAATACAGGTGGTATTGCTGTACATTTTTCCCTCAGCTTATACATGTTCATGTGAATTTATTATTAGGTTATGTCCCATTTCCATTGCTAATTCTGTATGTGCATTACACTTCACTATATTCAGTTGTTGCTGCTTGCAAAACTTTATTCTTTTTTTAATTCAAAGGCTATTGCTTATCAAGGCAGGGTGACCCAAAGAAGAAAATATATTCACTCAATCACCATCTTTAATAAAGTGCTGACATTACAATCAGATTACCCTCTTACTGTAGCATCCCCACCCCTTCTTGAGTGCAGGCACTGTTCTTTTCACCTCCAGAACTCAAGTCCAGCTAACTGTTTCTTTGAATTTGTTCATAAAAGTTACCCTGCTCACACTTCAACAACATGTCTATTAAAAAAACAGTTCTCTCCGTTCACTCCTGTCTAATATACTAACACAAGCCTGCTGGATGCTCAAGCCCTAACACTCAGAGCCTCTTGTACCCCCTCACTTCAACTATTCCTAAGATGACCCCCTTCCTCTTTTACCTTCCACCCCAGATTTATACACCCTCTTCATCAACCTATCCCTGTCCATCCTCTATACATGCCAAACCACCTCAGCAGCCTCTCCTCAGTTCTGAATTATATCCTTGGTCACCCCACATTGCATTTTACTTTCTACACTCTAAAATCTTCACTGCCTCTAGCTACATTTTTACTACAATATTTAAAAGCCATGGCTTACACCCATATAAAAATGTTGCTTCTCTACTCTGGCACATTCCTAATTTGCTTCCATAGATAAGCTTTTCTTTCAACAGATAGTTAATACACAATCCACCTTTTGTCTCCCTCATCTATTCTATGGTTCACCTCATCTTTCATAGGTCCATCTGCTGACATGTCCACTCACAGATATCTAAATACATCCACTTTTTCCAAACTCCCTCTTCCAGACTAATATTCAGTTTATCATTGCTTAGACTTTTGTTACCCTCATCACCTTGCCTTTTCTACATTCTCTTTCAATTTCTCTCATTTACATACCTTCCCCTTTCCCCAAAATTTATCCACCAACTTTTGTAACTTACCTTCAGAATCCCGTAAAAGAACTGTCATCAGCTTCATACAACTGCAATGGTCCTGGAAAGAAAGTGTGTTGGGGAGGCAAGGAGTAGGCACCCATGCCTTATATGAATATATTAAGATAAGATTTGATTGGATTTTTAAGCCAGAGGGTTAGCCACCGTGATAACTTAAGAAAGTCAATACGTCATCGACGACTGTCTGTCTTATTTCCATTGGGTCCTTCAATTTTGTTTCCCAGGATGTGACCCACACCGGTCAACTAACACCCAGGTACCTACTTACTGCTAGGTGAACAGGGACAGTAGATATAAGGAAACATGCCAAACGTTTTCACCCATGCCGGGATTGAACCATGGACACTCAGTGTGTGAGGCAAGTGTGTTGTCATCCGAGTCATGGAACACCTTACTGTATTCTCAAACCTTCAACTGCTCATCTACACCAACTTTATAAACTGTTTATTATATAGATCAGTTATTTAATTCTTGAGGGCCTAAGTTGAATGTGATATGATGTAGTTCATGAAAGGAATCTTATTATATGTTGAAAGTAGCATATTGTGTAAGGAATGTTGGATACCTAATCAGCTTCCTTGCAGTTGGAATACAGACTTCACTATACAACACCAGCATAACTTATATCTTGCCATTGTATTGGGTCCTGCCTGCCAAATTTATATCTGCTAAACAACGTACATGTGTTTCATGTCTTATAAAGAAGGTTATATATTTTACCTTCAATTTATGTGAGCATAATATCTAAAAATAATTCTAACTTTTTCTAGGTAGTAGGTTGGTAGACAGCAACCGCCCAGGGAGGTACTACCGTCCTGCCAAGTGAGTGTAAAACGAAAGCCTGTAATTGTTTTACATGATGGTAGGATTGCTGGTGTCTTTTTTCTGTCTCAAACATGCAAGATTTCAGGCACATCTTGCTACTTCTACTTACACTTAGATCACACTACACATTCATGTACAAGCATATATATACACACCCCTCTGGGTTTTCTTCTAATTTCTTACTAGTTCTTGTTCTTATTTCCTCTTATCTCCATGGGGAAGTGGAATAGAATTCTTCCTCAGTAAGCCATGCGTGTCGTAAGAGGCGACTAAAATGCCGGGAGCAAGGGGCTAGTAACCCCTGTATATATTACTAAATGTAAAAGGAGAAAATTTCGTTTTTCCTTTTGGGCCACCCTGCCTCGGTGGGAAATGGCCGACGTGTTGAAAGAAAGAAAGAAAGAAGAATTCTAACTTTCGGGGTTTTGGTCGTACTAGTACGTCTTACGCACTGGGGTTATTGACGTACTAGTACGCCTAAATTCTAGCGCCCTCAAATCAAGCAGAAACAGGCTGTTAGGCCTAGATGTGATAGAATGGGTCTGTGCGGTCAGTGTGCGCAGTATAAAAATTCCTGCACCACACAGTGCCTAATGAGGAAAAAAAAATCTGGGCCGTGTTTTGGTTTAAAACAGCGACTTTGCAGTCTATTTTCGTATGGTATTTATTGTTGTATTCTCGTTTTCTTGTTCTCATTTGATAGAATGGAAGATATATTACAGAAATAGAGATGATTTTGATTGGTTTGACAATAACAAGTACCTTGAAATTGAGCTCAAAGTAGCGAAAATGTTCGATTTTGCGATGTTCAAGAGTAAACAAATCACACCATGCGTCCCAAAACACATCAACTGGCGAGTCTAATATTCATGCACAAGTGCTCTGATATTATTTATACCATTTTTACAATGATGCAGTTGTATACATAACAATAAATCTTCTATTTTTTTTGAGAATAAAAATTCAAAATGGAAAGCAAAAGTAATGTAAGAGGGG
>WNWK01050725.1:10000-12731 GCA_009830355.1 Cherax destructor | reverse complement strand
CTTTTTTTGTCTGGGGATGCCCTTTTTTCCCATGCCACCCCTCACATTTTTTGTTATCCATCTGCATTTGTATACCAAACCTTTTTTTTTTCAAAACCGTGTCTGGGGGTATGTTGGGGGGGAAAGGGGGAATCTGAGGGGGAACTATGGGGGTTTGTAAGGTGGATTTTTATAGGGGGGGAATCATTGGGATGGATGTGTGTTTTGGGTTTTGTTTGGTTGCATTGGGGTTGCCCAGGTTGGGGAACATCTGAAGGTGGTTGTATTAGGCCCTCCTGAGTCGGGGCTCCTGTCCACTTCTTTCCCCCTTTTTGTCTCTGTATTTTTTCAGTTTCTGTCTTTTTTCCCGTGTGGGGCAGGTAGAAAGCAGAAAAAAAAATTTTACTTGACAAATTTCCCATCTCTAAGTGAGGTCTTCTTCAGCAGATTTTTAAAAGACTTCGGGTTGTTAGTAAAGTTTAATAATGTTGGTGAATACCTGTTGTTCGGTCCAGGTTGTTTTAAAGTCGAGTAAAGACCCCTGACTGGTCCAGGTTGTGTTATGGTGATGTAGAGACATTGTTGCAGGGGGGGAAGGTATTTGTAGAGGAGGTAGACGTTTTTACCCTTGGTGGTGAGGGAGGGGAGGGGGGGAGGGAGCAGGAGGGAGGGAAAAAGGGAGCAGTGGAGGGGGGGTAAAAGGAGATCCAGGTCTTGATTCCACACACACACAGTAGAAACCCAGCGAAGAGGCGGGGCCGGGAGTTTAATGACCTCTGAAACCCACAAACAGGTGAGTATACACACACACACACACACCCCTGGTGTAAAGACAAGGTGGACAGAACAGGATGTTCCAGAGAGGGGACACAGAAACAAGGGGTCACAATTGGAAGTTGAAAAAGGGATGTTAGGAAGTATTTCTTCGCCATAGAGTAGTTAGAAAGTGGAATATCAGAAGTGGGGGGAAAGGGAAACCCTACATAGTTTTTTAAAACGAGGGATGATAAAGCTCATGGACCCGGGGGGAGAGGACCCCTGCGTCGTGAAAAGGGGGGGCCGGGCTGAGTATCGACCCCTGCAACCACATAAGGGGGACAAAAGGGATTAAATACAGACACACACACACACCTGACTCATCCACTGGATCTTTTTAGTCATAAAAATTTAAAGGGCGGGCAATGTGGGTTGGGGGGGGTTTTAGTGGATTTGATGTGTTGTGGTGGGTTTGATGTGTTTTTGGGGGGTTTTGTTTTGGTGAGTTGTGGGGGGTTTTTGGGGGTTTTTGCGGGTTGTGGTAGGTAATGAAGTGTTATGATGAGTTGTGGGGGGTTTGGGGGGTTATGATAGTTGTTGTAAGTTGTGTTTTGGGGGGTTGTAGTGAGTTTTGGTGGGTTATAGTGTGTTGTGGTGGGTTATGGTGGTTGTGGTGGGTTTTGGGGGGTGGCGGTGTAAAAAGGGAATATGTTTTTAAATATTAATTGACGTCTCTAAAAAAAGTGTAAAAAATCACCACCTTCATTAAACACTTTTTTTTGGGATAATTTTAGCTTCTGTTTTTCCTGTCTGTGTTCTCTACCCAGCCCTTCTTCTTTCTTATGGAGTTGACAGATAAAAAAGTCAACCAAAGAAGCACAGGGGGAAAAATCGTGGTTGACGGCCCTGATGGAATGGGGGGGAAAACATTTTTTCAAAAATCTACCTTTTTTGAACTAGCAGTCACTAACGATAACTTGAACACACTGAACCGATAACATTCAGTAAAAAATTATACCCCAGAGAGCAGCCAAGTCAGGTGTGGGGGGAACAAGGGGGAGTCCAGCACAGATCATTCCCTGGTGGGGTTACGAGGACAAAGTGACCGAAGGGAGATTCTGCAGGGGGGGGAAAAATTTGTCTGTGTGTATATATTTTCTCAGTCTCAATAATAACCCACACGGACACGGATACTGAGCTTGATTGATCGTATTTTTCCCCCTTCTGGGATCCTCTTCAGCTGAAGAGGACCCCAAAAGGGGGAAAAAAACCCAATCAACCCATATTCACATATATTCACACTACTATTCACACATATAATCACATATAATCACATATATTCCCCATGCTCACATATATTCACTTATACTCACACATACTCACATATACGTTTTCCCTATGCTCACAAAATTTACATATCCCATATTTTCCCTATTTCACATATTTTTACTATACATCACACACTAAAAAAAAAATTTTTTTCAATTACTTAGCAAACTTAGATACATCAGCGGGGGTTGCAAATTATTCTAGACGGAACCAAAGTTAGCTATTTCCCCTTTTTTAAGACAGACGGGTCTTACGCAGAGGGGAAAAGGGGAGTTACTCAAGCCAGTATGACTCGTTTTTTAGGGTTTTACATTATACACTCAAAACCCAGAGATTACAAAAAAACTGCACACAAAAAAATTTCTCCCCATGAAAGCAAAAAAATGGGGGGAAGTGCAACTTTTCCCCCCAAAGAAAAGCAGGGTGCCACTAGCACGAAAAAATACAACACAATAAGTGTCAGAGGCCCAAGACTGTTTAACTGCCTTTCAGCATGCAAAAAGGGGATTACCAATAAACCACGGCTGTCTTCAATAAGGCGCTGGATGGGCCCCAAAAAAGTCAGTACCTGACCAACCGGGTGTGGTTCGTTTGTCGGTTTACGGGGCCAACAGTAACGGCTGGTTGATCAGGCATGATCCACCATGATGCCTGGCCCAAAACCCGG
>WNWK01050725.1:5000-7500 GCA_009830355.1 Cherax destructor | reverse complement strand
CTTTGTATTTAAATGGCGAAATAACTTACAATGATGAGGGGTTTTATTGAATGAAAACCGGTCTTGAAGGGATCTGCGGTGGATGATAGTTCTGAAGGAAGGGTGGTGGTCTAGTTTGGGTTTTTGGGGATGATAGTTCTAAGGAAGGGTGGTGGTCTATGTTGTGGGTGTGGGGGATGATAGTTCTGGGAAGGGTGGTGGTCATTTGGGGTTTTTTTTTCATGTCTCAAGTACTTATGTATCACAGTTTTTATATGTATCTTCATGATTTAGCTTCTAAAGTATTTTCCTTCAATGGAGGAAGCATGACACACTTACTCTGATAAAGAGTTTAAAAATTAAAACCCCCTCATCATTTTTTATTTACCAGAACATTACACATGTTGTAACAATAACATAAGAAAAAAATTTTTGAAAAAAAAAATTTAAAAAAATGGTGTGGGTGTTGTGGAGACTCACCGCCCTCTCCAGTCGAGTCCCTTTGCCAAGATTTTCCTTTGATTCATTTTGCTTGTATTTGCCGGGGTTTTGATTCTCTTAATTTTTCATGCGTATCGGAGGCTCATATCGGACCCCGGGGCCCAAAGGGAAATTGAACCCTTTTTTCCAAAATGGAGCGACTGTGGTAGCGTCCCATTTTGCCTCGGGGTTTCCCCAAATTTTATATATAGGTCTATAACCTATCTTGACGCTGGTCTTTATCTCTGTGGTGCCTTTCTGGGTGGATGAGGGTTCGGAGAACAGAAATTTTTTAAAATTCCGCGTTTTACACAAACCCTTTGAAGATAACCCCGGTGAAGGGTCGTCGAAAAAAAGTTATCCTTTTCCTGGGGAATTTTTTATAAAACTTTTTTTAAATCCAAGAAATAAAAAAATTTACGTTTCACGCAAATGAATATTGCAGATAAATGATGTCGGGGAAATGTTCTTACCCCCGACCCTTGCGCCCCGTCCCAAAAAACGTTCCCCCGGCGGGGGGTGGTTTAAAAACCCTGGAAGGGGGTGCCCCCCTTTAGCGTTTCCCGAAAAAACGACCGCCTTGGGGGGGTTTCCCCCCTCAAAAGGCGGCCTTAAAACCCCTCTTGGGTGCGGGGGGAAAGGGAAACGGAGGACGCTCAGGGGTCCCTTCTCAGGAACGAGCTGCCGGGTACACCAGCCCCCAGCCACCTCCATGCGGTGAGGTCCATAGAATATGAAACAAATCATGATATGTAGAACATAAGGCAGTGGAGGACACAAAATCATACCTGCCACACTAGACATCCGTAAAAAAAACATTTAAATATGCCCCATTCCTTCGGTAGCTTTTTTTTTTTATTGGCGCTAGTAACATTATGTATCAAAGTGGGAATAGCTCAATAAAAATTGTTTAATAATTTTTTATATACGATGTATGGGGCCGGTTTCCTTCCCCCCGCGGCCCCCTTTTTTTTTAATTTCTGAGTCTTCCTGAAGCTGCGACACCACCCCTGCTTGGGATTTAAAATTCGGCCATTGTAGAACCAGGTTGCTTTTAAAATGTTAATGTTTTGTAACTGGCATTCCCAAAAGAGGAAAAGAAATTTTTTATTCCCCCCCCTATGTGTCTGATTTACTGGGCACCTGATGTATGTAACATGTGGTGCTTAAGGGGTTTTGGGGTCTCGGAATTTTACGGGCTATGGGGGCTTGTTAAAGTATCGAGGGTTCAATTCCTAGCCAGTGCATTTTTAATATATATATATATATATATATATATATATATATATATATATATATATATATATATATATATATATATTATATATATATATATATATATATATATATATATATATATATATATGTCGTGCCGATTAGGTAAAACTGGTCAATTAGCAAGAACTCATCAAAAAATTAAGTCCTTTTTAAAATTTTCTTATACGTTTAAAGATATATTTTTTTCATTTATGTTAATGTAAGAATTTATAATTTTGTACCAAGAGAAACTTTGAAAACCTACCTAACCTTATTACAACAAGCGCAATTTAATTTAGCCTAACCCAACTAAATATATTTTAGATAGTTAACATTAATTTAATAATAAACAAACACAATGAAATATATTTTCGTTATGTTCAGAATGATTTTGGCGAAATTATTGCATACAAATTTTCACTTGTCTTATATGGCAAGGTGAGCGTTCCATTTAAGCCAAAAAAGCAATTTTACCTAATCGGCACGACATATATATATATATATATATATATATATATATATATATATATATATATATATATATATATATATATATATATATTTTGTCGTGCCGATTAATAAAAGGTCAATTGAAGAACTCATTTAAAATTAAGTCCTTTCTAAGATTTTTCTTATACGTTTAGAGATATTTTTTTTTCATTTATGTTAATGTAAAAATTTATAATTTTGTACCAAGAGAAACTTTGAAAACCTCCCTAACCTTATTACAACAAGCAATTTAATTTAGCCTAACCCAACTAAATATATTTTATACGTTAACATT
>WNWK01050724.1:0-12731 GCA_009830355.1 Cherax destructor | reverse complement strand
AGGATAGAAACTAATATTCCACCAGGGAGGATAGTATTACTAAAATTCCACCTGGAGGATAGTATTACTAATAATCTAACAGGGAGGATAGTATTACTAATATTCCACAAGGGAGGATAGTATTACTAATATTCCGCCAGGGAGGATAGTATGACTAATATTCCACCAGGGAGGATAGTATTACTAATATTCTACCAAGGAGGATAGTATTACTAATATTCCTTAAGGAAGGATAGCATTACTAATATTCCGCTAAGGAGGATATTATTACTAATATTCCACCGGAGGATAGTATCTAATATCCCACCTAAAGAGATAGTATTATTAATATTCCACGAGGTAGGATAGTATTACCAATATCCCACCAGTGAGAATAGTATTACTAACATTCCTCCAGGGAGGATAGTATTACTAATATCCCACCAGTGAGGATAGTATTACTAATATTCAACCAGGGAGGTTAGTATTACTATAATTCCTCCAGTGAGGATAGTAATACTAATATTCCACCAGGGATGATAAAAATACTAATATTCCACCAGGGAGGATAGTATTACTAATATTCCACCAAGGAGGAAAGTATTACTAATATTCCGTCAGGGGGGATAGTATTACTAATATTCTACCAGGGAGGATAGTATTACTAATAGTCCACGAGGGAGGATAGTATTACCAATAATCCACCAAGAGGCTAGTATTACCAATATACCACCAGGGAGGATAGTATTACTAATATTCCACTATTGAGGATAGTATTACTAATATTCCGTCAGGGAGGATAGTATTACTAATATCCCACCAGGGAGGATAGTATAACTAATATTCCACGAGGGGGGATAGTATTACACATTCCCAAGAAGTATTCTAAATCCACCAGGGAGATAGTATTACAAATATCCCAAGGAGGATATATTACTAATATTCCACCAGGAAGTATTCTAATATTCCATCAGGAGGATAGTATTACTAATATTCCACCAGGAGGATAGTATTACTAATATTCAACTAAAGATATTACTAATATTCCACCAGGAGGATAGTATTACTAATATTCCACAAGGAGGATAATAGTTATTCATCAGGATATTCTTATCCACAGGAGGATAGTATTACTAATATTCCCGAGAAGTATTACTAATATTCCATAGGGAGATAGTATTACTAATTCCACAGGAGGATAGTATTACTAATATCCCACCAGAGGATAGTATTACTAATATCCACCAGGGAGGATAGTATTACTAATATTCCACAGGAGGATAGTATTACTAATATTCCGAGGAGGATAGTATTACTAATATCATCCTAGGAGGATAGTATTACTAATATTCCATAAGGGAGATAGTATTACTAATATTCACCATGGAGGATAGTATTACTAATATTCCACCAGGAGATAGTATTCTAATATTCCACAGGAGGATAGTATTACTAATATTCCACCAGGAGGATAGTATTACTAATATTCAACCAGGGAGGAAGTATTACTAATATTCACCAGGAGGATAGTATTACTAATATTCCACCAGGGAGGATAGTATTACTAATATTCCACTAGGAGGATAGTTTACTAATATTCCACAAGGAGATAGTATTACTAATATTCCACAAGGGAGGATAGTATTACTAATATTCGGGGGGGGGGGGGGGGGGGGGGGGGGGGGGGGGGGGGGGGGGGGGGGGGGGGGGGGGGGGGGGGGGGGGGGGGGGGGGGGGGGAGGATAGTATTACTAATATTCCACCAGAGGAAGTATTACTAATATTCCACGGGAGGATAGTATTACTAATATTCCACAGGAGGATAGTATTACTAATATTCCACCAGGAGGATAGTATTACTAATATTCCACGAGGAGGATATATTACTAATATTTCACCAGGAGGATAGTATTACTAATATTCCACAAGGAGGATAGTATTCTAATATTCACAAGGAGGATAGATTACTAATATTCCCAAGGAGGATATATTACTAATATTCCACCAGGAGGATAGTATTACTAATATTCCATAAGAGATAGTATTACTAATATTCCACCAAGGAGGATAGTATTACAATATTCCACAGGAGATAGTATTACTAATATTCCACCAGAGAGATAGTATTACTAATATTCCACCAGGAGGATAGTATTACTAATATTCCACAGTGAGGATAGTATTACTAATATCAACAGGAGTTAGATATTACTATTATTCCTCAGTGAGGATAGTATTACTAATATTCCACCAGGGATGATAATACTAATATTCCACCAGGAGGATAGTATTATAAATATTCATCCAGGAGATAGTATTACTAATATTCCACAGGATGATAGTATTACAATATTCACCAGGGAGGATAGTATTACTAATATTCCACAGGAGGATAGTATTATTAATATCCACCAAGAGGATAGTATTACCAATATTCCACCAGGGAGATAGTATTACTAATATCCACGAGATGAAATCCATGAGGATAGTATTACTAATATTCCCAGGGAGATAGTATTACTAATTCCACCAGGAGGATAGTATTACTAATATTCACAGGGAGGATAGTATTCTAATATCAACATGAGGATAGTATTACAATATTCACCAGGAGGATAGTATTACTAATATTCCAACCATGAGATAGTATTACTAATATTCCACCAGGAGGATAGTATTACTAATATTCCACCAGGGAGGATAATTACTAATATTCACCAGGGAGGATAGTATTACTAATATTACACAGGAGGATAGTATTACTAATATTCACGGGAGCATAGTATTACTAATATTCCACAGGGAGGATAGTATTACTAATATTCCACCAGGGAGGATAGTATTACTAATATACACCAGGAGGATAGTATTACTAATATCCACCAGGAGGATAGTATTCTAATATCCGAGGAGGATAGTATTACTAATATTCCACCAGGGAAGATAGTATTACTAATATCCACAGGAGGATAGTATTACTAATATTCACAGGAGGATAGTATTACTAATATTCCACCAGGAGGATAGTATTACTAATATTCCTCAGGAGGATAGTATTACTAATATTCACCAGGAGGATAGTATTACTAAATTCAACCAGGGAGAAGTATTACTAATATTCCACGAGGAGGATAGTATTACTAATATTCCACCAGGAGATAGTATTACTAATATTCCACCAGGAGGATAGTATTCTAATATTCCTGGAGGATGTATTACAGGAGATAGTATTACAATATTCCCAGGGATAGTATTACTAATATCTCTACCAGATGAGGATATATTATAATATTCCACAGGAGGATAGTATTACTAATATTCCACCAATGGAAAGATTACTAATATTCCGGAGGATAGTATTACAATATTCCAATAGGAGATAGTATTACTAATATTCCACAGGGGATAGTATTACTAATATCCACAGAGGATAGTATTACTAATATTCCACAAGGAGGATAGTATTCAATATACCACCTGAGGATAGTATTACAATATTCCCAGGAGATAGTATTACTAAATCCACCAGTGAGGATAGTATTACTAATATCCACCAGGGAGGATAGTATTACTAATATTCCACCAGGGAGATATTATTACAATATTCACATGGAGGATATATTACAATATTCAACCAGGAGGATAGATTACTAAATCCACCAGGAGGATAGTATTACTAAATCCACAGGAGGATAGATTACTAATATCCACTAGGAGGATAGTATTACTAATATCCTTCTACAGGAGGATAGTATTACTAATATCCCAACAGTGAGGATAGTATTACTAATATCCCACGAGGGAGGATAGTATTACTAATATTCCACAGGAGGATAGTATTACTATATCCACCAGGAGGATATTACAAATTCACCAAGGAGGATAGTATTACTTATCCCAGGAAAGTATTCAATATTCACCAGGAGAATAGTATAACTAATATACCACCAGGAAGGATAGTATTACCAATATACCACCAAGGATGAGAGTATTACCAATATTCCACCAGGGAGGATAGTATTATCAGTATACCACCATGGAGGATAGTATTACCAATATTCAACCAGGGACGATAGTATTACTGACATCCCACCAGGAGGATAGTATTACTAACATCCCACCAGGGAGGATAGTATTACTAATATACCACCAGGGAGGATAGTATTACCAATATTCCACTATGGAGAATACTATAACCAATATAAAACCGGGGAGGATAGTATTACTAACATCCCACCTAGGAGGATAGTATTACTAACATCCAACAAGGGAGGATAGTATTACTAACATCCCACCATGGAGGATAGTATTACTAATATTCCACCAGGGAGGATAGTATTTCTAATATTCCATCATGGAGGATAGTATTACAAATATTCCACCAGGGAGGATAGTATTACTAATATTCAACCAGGGAAGAAAGTATTACTAATATTCCACCAGGGAGGATAGTATTACTAATATTCCACCACGGAGGATAGAATTACTAATATTCCACCAGGGAGGATAGTTTTACTAATATTCCACAAGGGATGATAGTATTACTAATATTCCACCTGGGAGGATAGTATTACTAATATTCCATCAGGGAGGATTGTATTACTAATATTCCACTAGGGAGTATAGTATTACTAATATACAACCAGTAAGGATAGTATTACTATTACGAGTGGGCAAAGTATAGAGTGCTTTTAAACTCGTAATATAGATCAATATTCCTTCCTTGTTTTGTATCAAATAGGAAATAGAAACTTCAAACAAAAATCGATTTAATTTAATTAAACTAGAATTAGCTTTTGTTTGATAAGTATGCTATAAATATATATACACTGTTTAAGGTTCCTTTAAGTTTCTAAAGGAAGTTAACACATTCTTAAACACTGAACCTTCAGTATTAATGAAGTACAATAAGAAAATACTACAATGCACGATAAACACAAATATGGTTTCTGACTGGCCGTGTTTTCAAAAATAATTCACTGGGGTATCACTCAGTAGAACAGTTCTGGCTTACACAGTAAAGACAATAAAAATCCAATGATCAAGTGGCTGCTTATTCCCATGTCCAGGCTAGATAATGGCGTGAGAATGGCTACAATATCAGGGAATAGGTGCTCTCTCTCTGCAAAGTCAAGTGAGACACTACCTAGACAAATCCTAGTGCCCCACAAGTCACGTCGGATCAAGTGATATAACTATTTATCGCCAGCTTGTGACGTCACGACCAAACAACATGAGTGAACTGTGTACTGGCAGTTACATGCTTCACCTATAACACTCATAGCCAGATATATTAAATATATATCGTACTGGTAAAATAATACTGAGATATGATGAAGGATGAATAGGATAATAATACCAAGATCCAGTAGCTTCGATTTAGCTAATAACGAAGATACTAGCAAGGTCGTATTATCAAAGAGATGAAATATATACAAGATATCATGACACCCCACCCCCCAAGAGTGGGTTCTCTAAACAAGGTCTTAACTTGACACAAGTCTCTTCGGGAGGATTCGGAGATGAAGTAACTGCGCAACTGACAACAGATAATCTTCATCGCCGCTCACTCATGCCGAAGGTTTAACGATGAAAATTTCCACCTCTCCACCTCTGTTTGAAATATAGTATCATTAATACCATATATTGATTATATATAAAAATATTTTAGGGGCGAGAAAGAGTATCAGCAATGACATTATCGGGACCTTTAATGTGAGATATAACAAAGCCATAAGGTTGAATCTTTAGTGCCCATCTTAGGATTCGAACATTCTTGGACTTCATCGTGTTTATGAAAGTCAAAGGGTTATGATCTGAATATATGGCAATTTTATGGGGGGACGAACCTAAGTATATGTCAAAATGTTCTAGGGCCACTACAAGGGCTAAAGCTTCTTTCTCTACGGTAGAGTAATTTTGTTGGTGGGATTTTAACTTTGATGAAAAATAACAAATGGGGTGGAGAATATCATTGCTTGAAGAGCTTTGAAGTAGTACGGCCCCTAGTGCATAGCTACAAGCATCTATGTGCAATATATATGGTTTGGTAATGTCAGGACTTTGTAAAATAGGAGCAGAAGACAATATACGCTTCAGTCTCTTGAAAGCTTCTTCACATCTTTTTGTCCAGTTGAAACTTACACGAGAACTAGTAAGTTCCGTCAAAGGAGCAGCGACTTGGGCGTAATTTGGACAAAATCTGTAATATCCGGTCATCCCCAAAAACCGTTGAACTCCTTTTCGGTTAGTGGGTGAAGGAAAATTGGAGATAGCTTGAATTTTGGCATGAATTGGAGAAACTTCGCCTTGTCTTATTTCAAAACCTAAGTAACGTATCTTTGCCTGACTGAAAACACACTTGGCCAAGTTGACAGTGAAATTATGATTTGCCAAAGTCTTAAGGAGTGATTCTAAATGAATCAAGTGATTTGACCAGTTATCACTGTATACAACCAAGTCATCCAAGTATGCTGCAACTCCATCCAGAGGAAGGGTAAGTTCATTCATGAGACGTTGGAACGTTGCAGCTGCATTGCATAACCCAAATGGCATTACTGTATAGTTATATAACCCATCCTTGATGACGAAGGCAGATATGTCTTGTGCCCTAGGAGAAAGAGGGACTTGATAATACCCCCATAGTAAATCTAATTTACTAACAAACTTAGCACTGGAGACTGCATCAATTAAATCATCTACACGAGGAAGTGGATAACTATCAATAACAGTAATGGCATTTACTTTTCTATAATCCGTGCACATCCGATAACTTCCATCTGGTTTAGGGACCAGTATACACGGGGAAGCCCAAGGGCTTCTGCTTTTCTCTATTAATCCATGTTTCAATAGGAAAGTCACTTCCTCTTTCATTATCTGATGCTTCGATGGACTGATTCTATATGGAGGTTGTTTAATGGGTCGGGCTTCTCCTACCTCCACATCGTGATATCCTAATGTGCACGTCTTTGGTACATCATCAAATAAGGACCTGTACTTCATTATAAGTTCTTCTACCTGATTTTTTCTGTATTTTTC
Organism: Cherax destructor; assembly: GCA_009830355.1. Lineage (NCBI taxonomy): Eukaryota > Metazoa > Arthropoda > Malacostraca > Decapoda > Parastacidae > Cherax > Cherax destructor. Next base: position 5,714 of record WNWK01050724.1, on the reverse strand, counting down.
AAGACCATCTAAGAACAGGTCAAGATTACTTAAGGTTTCCGAATTCTTAAAACGGATTTCCACTCCTTTTGGACCATCACAGCCTAGGTATTTCGCATCAGTAGGCGATGCGGAAACGGGCATAACTGAAAATGTCTTTTCTTTATAAGCTTTTAGTTGATTAATGTGGAACCTCTTGAAGGGTTTTCTTTTCTCCGGAATTTTTATCAAGTAGTTAACATTTTCCTTCTTTAAGACTTCATAAGGACCTAGATAGCGAGGTAATAGCGAATGTCCAGGGGTTAATCTTTGTATCAACACCAAATATTTAGGTTTAAAAGACCGAGGTTTAGCATCTCGATCATATAAATGCTTCATCTTGATTTGGGCCTTACTCAAATTTTCAGCAGCAAATGCCTTAGCTATAGACAACCTCTTCCGCATCGCACTAGGAGAGGTTTTTATCGAAGGTCCGGTTCTCCCTGTCCAGACGTCTCTTAAGACGGCCATAGGTCCACGAACTTCATGTCCATATATAAGTTCAAAGGGAGAGAAACCTATACTCTCTTGATCGCTTTCCCTGAGTGCAAATAATAAAAAGGGTAAGCCTTCATCCCAATCTTTAGCAGATTGTTCACAAAAGGTGCGTAGCATTGTCTTTAAGGTTTGGTGGAACCTTTCCAATGCTCCTTGAGACTGTGGACGATAACTCGTGGAAAACACCGAGTTCACTCCCAGACCAGACAAGGCCTCTTTAAATACTTTCGAAGTAAAATTCGTTCCCTGGTCAGACTGGATTTCTTGTGGAATGCCTACTTGAGCAAAGAATTTAACCAGGGCACGGATTATTACTCTGGCGGTGAACTTCCGCACAGGGATAGCCTCAGGATATCTGGTGACTGTATCCATGATAGTAAAAAGATACTGGTTACCTTGTCTAGTCTTGGGCAAAGGTCCTACACAGTCGATTATAAGGCGAGAAAAGGGATCACCAGGAGCAGGGATTGGAACCAAAGGTGCAGGAGGCGGAGTATGGGCGGTTTTTCCAGCCAATTGACATACATGGCATTCCTTCAGATACTCAGTAACTCTTTCATACATCTTGGGCCAGTAAAATTGTTTCCTTATTTTTCCTAGTGTCTTTTTGATCCCTAGATGTCCACCCAATGTACTGCTATGAGCAAATTCAAGAACAAGGTCCTGGAAGATTTTTGGTAGTACAACTAAGTCTCGGTATGAATTCAGTCGCTTAACTACTTCTTTCTTCTTTAGAATCCCGGTACTGTCAAAAAAGAAACAGTTCTCTTCCTCTTTTGGCCTGTGTCTCCGACACAGCTGATTTTCTACAAGATTCTAAATCGAAATCTATTGTTTGAGCCTGGATTAAGTCATCTCTATCCAAACTCCTGATTTCAGCAGGGGTAATAGTAGGTTGTTTAGTGGTCGGGCAGCAGGGTCTAGAGACATCAGTCCTGTTAACACCACTAAACAGCAATCCGATACCCATATCTTCATCATCCTTGGGACATAGCGGGACATAGCCCTAGTTACTACATTAAGAGGAAATAAGGAAGGACCCTCCTTTGAAACCTCTAGAGCATAGTTTATATCTGAGTTATTTTGAAACACTATCGGTTCTGGACATATTCCTCAATGAGATATATCATTTCCTAGGAGTAAATCTACTCCCTTAATGGGGAACGACCCGGAGGACAATCCTACCGTGATCCATCCATCATAATAAGAAGTCTCCAAGTAAACCCGGCATAAAGGTACTTTAATTAGGGCGCCTCCGTACGCCTCTAACAACACTTCTAATTCAGGGTCATTTTTTTATCTGATAGGTAGCACTCCCTCCCTTAATAGAGAGATATAACAACCTGTGTCTAGAAAGGTGGTAATATCAACTAACCTTTTTGGGTCCAATCCAACTTTCCCTTTCGAGAGGTATGGGGCCATTGCCTCCTGCACGAGACTAGCAGAGGGTGTTCCGACATCTAGTCATCGAGGCTGATGGTCATTATGAAGAGATGAAGTCAACTGTGAGTTAGTAGTTTTGGAGTGTTTATCAGTAGAGCAAGTAATCACATGCGTTGGGTAAGTCCTTTCTTGGTGATTCTTCAGGTCTCTACTTCTCTTAAAACACTGACTCTTTTGGTGTCCTGTCTTCCTACAATACTGACAGAATAGGTCTTGATTCAATCTTCTTTCTGCTTTTGGAGCCTCTTCCCTGCCAGAACCAAATTTCTTTCCTATCATAAGTGGTAGAGACTTTCCATCGTGGGAGGGCCAATGAGTATTCCTCTCACGAGTATTAGGTTTTTTTGGGGAGTCAGTAATTTATCCGAATTCTGGAGTCTGTCAACTGTAGTGTCACCTCGTAATGGTCTGCCATGACCGCCGTTTCTGATAGCTTGAAAGTAGAATGTCCAATCAGGTAAGTGCGTAGACATTCAGGCAGATAAGTAAAGAAATCCTCATGTAGGATCATTTGAACCAATTCTTCTACTGTAGAACAATTCGCAGCCCTTCGCCATCTCTCGAAAGCAGTTTGTTTTTCTCGTGCAAACTCTAGCCACGATTGATGGGATTGTCGAGTCAAGTTTCGGAAAGATTTTTGGTAGCTCACTGGTAGTAACTCGTAGGTGTCTAAAATGGTTTTTTTCACCACATCGTAGTCCGAATATTGATCGAACGGCAAACTTGCAGCGCAGCTTTGAGCCTTTCCCGTAAGGGTCGTGTAATAAGGCGGCCCAATGTTCCTTGGGCCAGTGCATCATTTGCGCCTGATTCTCAAATGCTTCGAAGAAGGAGTCAAGATTCGTCTCACTGAACTTGGGGACTAGAGAAGCAGCTCGGTGAAGATCAAAAGTTTCGGAAACACCTCTCCCCCGACGCTCTGACGATTCCTTCTGTAGTTGCCGTTGGTATCGTAGGGTTTCCCTTTCGAAATACTCTTGATTTAGTTTTCTTTGGACTTCAAGAAGAATTCGTTCTAGCCGATCACACTGTTCCTGAGAGAGAGTCTCGGGAGGAATCGACATGGATGATGGAGGATTACCGTCCGTTGTTCCAGGTTGATCAGATTCAGTAAGTCTGGAGAAGAGTGTGAGAGCTGGAGACACAGGTTCTGCCACATTCCCGGCGTTCGTCTCATCTTGACTGATTCTCTGTTCTGATTCTCTGGACGTTTGAGGTAATTCTTCAGTGGGTGGAGACAAAAGAGCTTCCCTCCTGTCTTGTGTTGCGCCATTTATCTGTGAGATCAGGCTATTCGTATCCTCTGATTCAACTAAGGGTTCATCATGGACATCGGGAAACAACAAGTTCTGTATTATGGAGCGCAGTGTGTTTGCCGTATAATGTCTATTATATGGTACACCCAGGACTCTGGCTACTTGCCACCACCTTTGTAATTTCAAAGTTGCCAATCTGTGCACTGTAATATCTTCGAATAATGATGTGAGAACTTCCATTTTGCTTAATTTATAGCAAATTTTAATTTACTGTAGCTCTTAGGAGCAGACCCCCATTTATTACGAGTGGGCAAAGTATAGAGTGCTTTTTAACTCGTAATATAAATCAATATTCCTTCCTTGTTTTGTATCAAATAGGAAATAGAAAATTCAAACAAAAATCGATTTAATTTAAATTAAACTAGAATTAGCTTTTGTTTGATAAGTATGCTATAAATATATATACACTGTTTAAGGTTCCTCTTAAGTTTCTAAAGGAAGTTAACACATTCTTAAACACTGAACCTTCAGTATTAATGAAGTACAATAAGAAAATACTACAATGCACGATAAACACAAATATGGTTTCTGACTGGCCGTGTTTTCAAAAATAATTCACTGGGGTATCACTCAGTAGAACAGTTCTGGCTTACACAGTAAAGACAATCAAAATCCAATGATCAAGTGGCTGCTTATTCCCATGTCCAGGCTAGATAATCGCGTGAGAATGGCTACAATATCAGAGAATAGGTGCTCTCTCTCTGCTAAGTCAAGTGAGACACTACCTAGACAAATCCTAGTGCACAACAAGTCACGTCGGATCAAGTGATATAACTATTTGGCGCCAACTTGTGACGTCACGACCAAACAACATGAGTGAACTGCGTACTGGCAGTTACATGCTTTACATATAACACTCATAGCCAGATATATTAAATATATACCGTACTGGTAAAATAATACTGAGTTATGATGAAGGATGAATATGATAATAATACCAAGATCCAGTAGCTTCGATTTAGTTAATAACGAAGATACTAGCAAGGTCGTATTATCAAAGAGATGAAATATATACAAAATATCATGACAGGATGTTACAACCTGGCCAGTACAACTCTGTCTTAATGTTGGTGTGGATGTTACAACCTGGCCAGTACAACTCTGTCTTAATGTTGGTGTGGATGTTACAACCTGGCCAGTACAACTCTGTCTTAATGTTGGTGTGATGTTAAACCTGGCCAGTACAACCTGTCTTAAAGTTGGTATGTTACAACCTGGTTATGTTACAACCTGCCAGTACCTCTGTCTTAATGTTGGTGTGGATGTTACAACCTGGCCAGTACAACTCTGTCTTAATGTTGGTGTGGATGTTACAACCTGGCCAGTACAACTCTGTCTTTATGTTGGTGTGGATGTTACAACCTGGCCAGTACAACTCTGTCTTAATGTTGGTGTGGATGTTACAACCTGGCCAGTACAACTCTGTCTTAATGTTGGTGTGATGTTTTCAACCTGGCCAGTACAACTCTGTCTTAATGTTGGTGTGGATGTTACAACCTGGCCAGTACAACTCTGTCTTAATGTTGGTGTGGATGTTACAACCTGGCCAGTACAACTCTGTCTTAATGTTGGTGTGGATGTTACAACCTGGCCAGTACAACTCTGTCTTAATGTTGGTGTAGATGTTACAACCTGGCCAGTAACCTATTTATTAACCCGGCTCTTTTAATTTTTTCTTCAAATAAAATCTGTCTTATGTTGTGTATGTTTGTGCATGTTTAATCTTTTTGTATTGTTCTTGTATGTTATTGTACTTTTCTTGTGTGTTACAGTTATTGTTCTTTTGTTTTACTGTACTGTACTGTTTTGTGTTGTTCTATTGTTATGAGTTACTTTCCTAGCCAGTTCTTCATTACTTATATTTTGAAAATTAAGACACATGTGCAACATCTGGGTATCTTTATAGTAAACGTTTCGCCAACCAGTGGTTTTATCAATACAAAATTCTAGGACATAATATGAAGAGAGTAGAACTATATACAAAAGATGAGGTAATCAGTCCCTCGGCCTAGGAGTAGGTGTGTTCAGCACTGCTGGTGTAGAGAATCTGAAGTCCAGGTAAGAATGCCTGACCTTAAATAGGCGTCAGCTGAGAGGGACGGGTAGCAGACGAGGGCATAGACACTGGTAGGCGGTGTTGAACACACCTACTCCAAGGCCGAGGGACTGATTACCTCATCTTTTGTATGTAGTTCTACTCTCTTCATATTATGTCCTAGAATTTTGTATTGATAAAGCCACTGGTTGGCGAAACGTTTACTATAAAGATACCCAGATGTTGCACATGTGTCTTAATTTTCGTCTTGTCGGTATTGTATACACTCTTGTACTTATATTTTGTCTCTTCCGTCATTCGATTAATCACAATTTTGACATATTCATTGTTTGGGATAATCAGCTGGCAATAGACTAATATTTATATGTTAGTATGCAGTCCTT